>JAQFYR010000443.1:0-12889 GCA_034694985.1 Campodea silvestrii
ATGTCTGTGGTCTGATGATAACGAATATTTTACTCTTTTGTGATTTTCTACAATAAAAAACGGTGTTTATAGGGGGGGGGGGGGATTCATTTCGGAACTTGCAGTGGTGATTTTACATTATCCCAGTGATGAAGACTGAACGAGAGCAAATTAATAAAATTAATGCGCTGCTTTGCAACTTTCGTTTAATAGAGGCAGCATAAGAATATTTATAAGCATTGCATGACAATACTTCACTGTGCACAGTTAGATTGTTTGGTGTTTGAATGTCTATTTGCATACCTGAAGATGCAAGTGATATGCGAAACATATGTCGTTTTTATAATATAATAAACCAACAAACACGGTTACTTTTATGTTTAATTTCTTCAGCACTTATAAGCAAGTTTTCATTTCCGATTTTCGGGCCCCCTATCAGGTCCTTATTTTCGGGGCCCTGAAGCGCGCGCTTCATGCGCCTAATGGGAAATCCGTCACTGGCGTGATGGCTTCAATCTCAAACGATTTGGCAACACCCAGATTAAGCAAATTATATATGTGATACGCTTAATATCGAAATACATACGTCATCATAAATAAGTGAAATAATGTCTTTTGAGTCAGATTTGTAAGAATGTAAGTTGCATATAAGGCGGCAACGATGCAAAATATAAATAGCGAAGACTATGCATATATGAATAACGAAATAAGTAAAAACTCATCAATTTATGTACCAACGTAGACGATGGCCCATATTCGCGTAATGGATGACCCTGCCCTGTATACACATTTTGTACTACGCGTAAACATTCGCCTTCCGATTAAGATTATTCGCTTTCCGATTAAGATTTATTTGTTATCTCAGAAAGCTTTCGCTATTGCTTCACTACACTTCAGAGAATCTGTTAATCTGTGAATACATGTAGTACAAAAAATACATAAACATTGCAACTCAATCATTACGAACCCATAGGCGGGTGTGATTCAGAAAACAGTGACCAGCTTTGTTGCTGCGCACAACTTATTTTCTAGACACTTGTCAAGCACTTCGGTTCAGAGATATCACCACTCATCAGTTGTCAACTCCACTGCCACAAGATAGCTCTGTTATGAATGGCTGCACCGTTGATTGAAGAGTGGCGTATCTTTTCATACACGTAAACGCTTTCGCTACATTCAGTGAAAACTTTATCTGTTGTTTTAGTAATTTTCTAAGCAAAAGCTTTCCCGAAGAGTATTCCTATACAATATACACGACCTTGTTACAACATTTATATTCCATTTTGAATTTAAATATGAAACAGTGTGTCAACTGTTATCATTGACAAATAATTCATACATAATATATCAGACTGGATTAAGTTTAATCAGGGTGTTAAAAACAGGATATACGTTTTTATGAACGGTGGATCTCCAATGTAAAGTCTAATTACTAACACCTTTCGCATCAGCAGTAGGAGTATTTAACATTATTTTGAATGAATATTAGTGCAGTGGAGTTTAAATAGTATTACTTAATATATTTAGATTGCAGTATTATTTTTCTCTCATGTTCACAAGACATTTCATAAAAAAACGAGTGAGCGAAAGACTCCCGAATTTTCAAAAGAAGCTCTAAAACATGTTACATTGTAAATATTTGCACTAATTATCAGAGGAATATAGGATCCAGTAGCCGAGTGTATTATCACTCTTTAACCCCTCGGGGCACTACTTTTGCCTAAACTAGGATGTTTTGAAGTAGGGTAAGGTATGGTAGGGTACGACAGATTCGAATGTTATTCCATCTATGACATCTTGGAAGTTCGAACAGAATTAATCCTTTCCAGAAATATAGTTTGGTACGTGGTATTCACAATTTTGGTGAGATAACGAACAGGGTCGACAGCATACGTTTCTCAGTAAGTAATGCATGTTTTTAATTGTACAAGTAATCTTGCACAATCTGTACTATAATGATCTAAGTAACCGTAACAGTATTGTTTGACAATTAAACCGTAAATGTTGGTGAATTTAATACCAGTTCAACCCTACTCGAGAGGTTACTTTCCGCAGGTACTCGTAAGAATCCTAGAAACTGGGCCTCAGATGGGGAAGTTTCATTTATATTATATTTGGAAATGAATTTGGAATTTCAATTCAGATTAGTTTTCCATAATCGAAGTTCTGTTTTCGATATTTCAATCTCAAAGCCAAATAACAAGTTGTAGTTTGTGAAAAGAATGCGGAATTGAATAAAGGAAGGGAGTAGTGGTGTGCAGCAAGGCAAAAACAATTTGGAAAAATATTACTGAAATTGTCTGCTTCGTAATATTTTACATTGCATATTACTCCATTATGTAAATTGTCAATAAAAGCACTTAGTCTAAAATCGAAATTAAATTTACACCAATTACATTTTCAGTTAGCCCATCGTTGCGAAAGCAGAAACAGCTGCAGAACTATTATTGCAAAGTAGAAAACGCATAACTGCAAAGGCACAAAAGGATAATTGTCTCACACGACAATACTATACCGTCACCTTAGAGCCAGAAGGTCGTAAGTAACATTTTTGTCAAAATCGAGTTAGTACGATTTTCAGATTGCATTTTACAAGTACTTCGTGATGTAAGAATGTTATACGAAAATATCAATGTACTCGGGTACTGCGTGGGATATTTAATTGGGCTTACGTCATTTAGTTGATTTCCCTTAGAGTCGGAAGGTTGTACAGTAAGTGCACTTACTTATGATAAAGCTAAATGTTACTTACGACCTTCTGGCTCTAAGGTGAACCATATGCTGTTAATAATACTGTGTTATAATTGCCTCGCTTAATTTGATAGAAGTTTAACTAATTCTAAAATAAAAAAAAATTGATTGTTGCTGCTTTGAATATTCAGTAACCAACAAAATTATAAACATTCCAAATGTAGTCATGGTCACTGGAAACCAGCATCTATGGATATGGTGGGCAGACGTCTCGTGATTTCTATAGTGACACTTTTCGAAGCGGAGCATATTCGTTTTATGTAATATATTTCAACTGACCATAGGGGGAGGGGGTGGCTAGATTTTTACATAACGGGGCATCACGAGGTTCGCAGCGTACTTGGTGCCTGCAAAATGTCTGCTTTAGTAGTAACTAACAAGCTGTACACAGAATGTGGCAATGCACCTTTTATAACTCCAGCATCACTCTCCTATTAATGGTAGTGCGAATGGTCATGAATATATAGTGAAATGGTTATTTTTCAATACGTTATATTTCCAATTACATGAAAACTTTTATAACTACTATGGTTACTCTTTTATTTTAGTGCATTTTCCTACAAAAGTAGAAATATGTAAATTATGCGATTCTATTTTCTTTCGTAGTGACAATATTTATAATTATTGGATGTTGTAAATTTTTGTGACTTCAGAATGTGAAAATGTGGAAGTAAAGTTGATTTAAGAACATGCTTATCGTCTGTTTCTATAACACATTCGACAATAAAAGTTACGTTCAGTAATATCTGATTAATTAAAGATTTAGAATATTTAACACATTTCAAGAACTGTCTCTATAATTTTCCGCACCATTCCTGAACCGACATATTTTCCAACTAGTCACAATTCACTACTACTTCAATGTTAAATGTGAGATGCGATAATTATATTACATGATTGTGTTATTTCTATTATTATTAATATTATCAATGTTTCTATTTTACTGGGTGAAGGGTCCCCAGGAATGATTTAGCAACAAAACGTTGAAATTTAACATCAAACCTTTATTAAAATCATGCATTCGATTACAGATCAGATAAGAATGACCAAGTTCTATAATACATATTGAAAGAGATATGTGATTTGAAATATAAATTTCACATGTAAGGGGTCAGTAGATGAATTTTCAGTAATAAAATTCAAAATGTAAATCGTATCGTTTCTTCTCTATTAATTTATACTACGATTTTTCTTCGTTCTTCCAAGAGTATTATTCTTTTGTGATATATCCATTATACGTTGTAGGCGCTTCTCGCCCCTGTCATATTGAATAATTTTTCTTGTCATTTTAGATCAGCTTATTTCACTATTTTGTCCTTGTCTACCTTGTTTCAAACTCCCGGTTTTTGTTTTGATTTGTATTCCTTTTGGTGCCGTATATGCTGTCGGATGGCAGCAGCGCATAATAGCGTAAGAGTTGTCTTCTGGGTTTGAAAATGAAAACATGATTATACTGATTATACTAGGACAAAGCTGTTGTTTTGACATATAATATTATTATTCAGCAGTCATTGTAACATAGGTACAATATTTCCAGATTTGACCACCAGTTAATCAGTATTGATTTATTGAAGATAACTGGTTAGGAAAATTGTTAAACCTCTTTCGAATTAGTTCTTAGAACATGTATTGTGGGTGGAAGAATGCACCACATTTTAGTTCCCATATCTTCTGGGCCATCTGGGGGCGTAGTCGAAATATTTGGATTAATCTACTACATAAACAACGAATCTACCTGCGTCTGTGCCACCATTCCGGTAACTCAGTGGTAAAGTGGTTCCTGAACTCCACAAAGAAACTGTTGATTTCGTTGTAATGTCGTCATTTCTTTTTTAAACAGATATTACTTCCCATATCATTTATCATATATCCCACAATAACTTCCTGCACTTAGTGCATTGTAATCATATGCACGTTTATTCGGCGAAAGTTGTTTTACTGTATGTTCACGTTTTAAGTAATCTTTGCAAACGATGTCAGGAGGTACTTAAAATCGTCACCTATCGACCAATCGGAGAGGCTGCAGATTCAGGCACAAACGGCGACGTAGGCAATAATTATTTTCGTACTAAGCCGGTTTGACAAACCGGAAGTGAATAAAGCATAATGTTGCATCCTGAAATGTAATAACTGCAACGTGCAGAAGATCACATTATGCCAACGCAAAAATTTAATGCAAAAGCACATGCTGGGATAGCTGGGTTATGCTAATTTACCTCATACTCATACTTTAACATTTGCATTAGCCTATCAAAGGGTTAAATTATTTTTAGTTTCCAAACTATAATGGTACTGTTTAAGCCACATCTATACTGACAAACGATAGCAAAAGAAATAATCATTTCAGTCATGACTCTTTTTAAATCTAACAATTCCTGGGAGGCCTGACAAGCTTGATTATGTTTTTATACTTATTGAAGTAATGTTTCTCACAGCAGTGAAATGTCGAATAAATTAGGTTTCTAAATAAAAACCAAGCAAGGAGCATTTCGCACTAGATTTGTTTAAAAATTTCAGTTTGCAGATTCAAATATTTTGGCCAACTGTGACATCTCGAAAGTTCCACCACAATTGATCCTTTCTACAAATATAGTGTGGTATGTGGTATTTTCCATTTTGGTCAGATGGCAAACATGGTACACAGCACTCGTTTCTTCACACGCGATATTCATCCCGAGCCCAAGCCAGACTACAGCGCGGACTGAACACGCTGTTGTTCACACATGTAATTCACCAGTCTGGTTCTAAGCGGGATCGACTGTCAACTTATATACAGCTGTTTCACAGGTATGTTGCGGTAACTTGCATTTTAACAACTTAATTAAAAGAAAACACCTTACCTGATATTTTCTGTGTCATCAATTAAATCACTTTCCTCTCAGATAATGTTCAAACAGTTGTTTCTCCATCGTCATTGTTAACAGCCCGGTCGGTTTTTGAGTTGAGTAGCCGGGCTCTAGATGGCTCTCATTTATGTGGGTGTTAGGTCGTTGCGGGCTCATAGTAGGCTCAACCCGGGATAAATATCGCGTGTGAACAAGGCATTATACAGTTGTTGTTGGAACTTAGCAGAATAGTTTAGGATGAGGAGACATTCGAAATTTCCCTTAGAATTCAATATGGCGGCTGAAGTTCCAATTTCCTTATGTTAATGCCCATAATAAGAAGTACAGGGTGATTATAAAGTCATACACATTTTAAATAATAGTATTTATTGTAACATCAATTTACAAGATAGAAGAAAATATTATACATTGATGAATTCATAAAATCATTAGGTTTATGTATTTATCTTCGAGATTTTCAAATTTAAGCTTTTGAGTGTTCAAAATGGCGTCCTTATTCCTGCTCTAATAGAAGGATTCGGGTGGGAAATCCTGACACTGCAGTTTGTAGCCTAAATCTGGTCGTGAAATGGGTGAAATTCAGTCCTAATGGCGTATTTGAGTTCTAGCTAAGATTACTGATTGTGCTGGCAAACAACTGGTGTCAGATACCCCATTTTTCTCAAAGTCTTCACAACACGATAAATCAAAGGCACCAAAATGAAGTCTATCTGAAAAAGAGCGCCTTTTGTTACGATATCGATAGTGTTGAACTACCCGTTCTAAAATTAAAAAAATAATTAAAAATGAATAAATCTAAAGATGTCATGAATTCAACAATGTATAATATGTTCTTATATCTGGTAAAATGATGGTGCAATAAATTATTTAAAATGTGTGTGACTTTATAATCATCCTGTACATGTATAAAAATTTGTACCTCCGATTTTGCTCAAAATTTGCAAAAAGTACAATACCGTGATCCGTATTCAAAATTTACTTTCGCTGTAAAAAAATATGACCTATTACCACAGTTACAGAGCGTCAAGAATTTCATTTATACTTATCCAGAGCATTAGCTCTGATTTTCGTCTTAGCTCTGATTACCTTATTCTCTGTAACTTTTTAAAGTTACAGAGAATAAGGCAGGACAATTTTGTCTTTGATTTCAAAATATACATTACTGTTGGTGGTAAATACTTACCGAGTACGTAATTTATCTTAGCATTCTTTTCTGAATAAATCTCTGATATTATTTTATTTCAGATATGGTTATAACTGGTTACGCCATTCACAATCATGGTTGGTATTTTTGGAGAGTAGTAGTTGGAATGAATATATGCCAGAAAGATGGGCGCTATGTTCTAAACCAACAGATCATACATGTTTGAATCAATATCCAACAGATGGCAGTGTGGAGTTTCAAAAACCTTATTTGATATTGTAACACGTGATTCTTCTATTGAATTGCTGGAAATACAAAGAGTCCAACTCCAATATTTTCCAAAATGAATTTATTTCACTTTTTCAATCACAAATGAGTTTATTTCACTTTTTCAATCACTTTATATAGCTGGAAGAAAGCAAAAGTTCCAACTCCACTTATTACATGTTCTGTGGGATGTCAAAAATTCTGCTGATAATGCAAACGGGCTTAAATCCATGGAGTAAGGTTGTTTGCATTCTCCGCAAGAAATGGAAACAGGCATTGACATCAATCAGAACAGCTGAGGGATTTTTTTCAAAATTTTGAGCAACAGCGACAGTGACCGCTAGTATCGGAGGCGCAAAAAAAAAGAAAAAAAAAGTATTTTTTTTTTAAATCGAAAAAAAGGACTATCAAAAAAAGTTCGATCTGAATGGTTCTTATTTTCATTGTTTGCAATAACAGTTGGTGTATTGGTTGTGAAATTTGAAAAGAACCAGATTTGTTCACTGAGGTTGAACCTAACTTAAAGTTAAAAAAAAATAGGCTTTAGATAATAGTTAAAGAAGCCACCAACAGATGGCGACACCAGAGGTTGATGCAGTAATGAAGCACAAACACGCCAGTTGAAAAATTAAATTGCTAGCACCATCTAGTGGAAAGGAAATCAGTTTTTTGTCTCTCCTGAGAAAAATGGTGTTGTGGATTTGGACTTTCAGCATTCTCTGCGATTAAACCTTATTTGATATTGTAACACGACGTGATTCTTCTTTTATATTTGCTTATTATGTTGTTATTTTCTTGATATGCACGCAGCAGGGGACTCATCAGGAATGGAATAGGGGGACTCCAAACAAGGGATGCCGTCGATTCTATCTGAAAGATCGAGATCGTATCGGATCGCTCGAAAAGTCGATCCCATTTCAATCTGGATTGTTTCAACAAGATTCCAACCTCGATCTGAGGCATTCGATCTCGATCTAAAGCATTCGATCTGAATTTTGCCGATCATGATTGATAGTTTAATAATTCCGCAGTTTAATTTCGTCCGTTTTTTCGTACATTGTTACACATTTTCACTGTTCAAGTGAAAAACTCCATAAAAAAATTGAGTAACTAAAGGGATGCCGTCCATCCGATCTGATAGATTGAGATCGAATCGGATCGCCCAAAAAATCGATCCGATCTCGATCACGATCTGGATTGTTTTAGCACGATCCGATCTCGATCATTGGTCGGATCGATCGCCAGCAACACTAGGAATACGTAATTAGGGTGAAAATAAATTGATGTCAAAATGATACATCATAATATTTTACCCGAGCTAGTTCATAGATCGCTCGAAGCTCGTAAACAAATGCTCGAGTTCTGCTCGAATAAAAATACTAGAGCTCGAACTCGTAATCGCTCGACTACACGACCTCAGCAAGCCTTGAGCTCGACTTATGGGGTCATCAGTTCGCTGAATGGCAGCGATAGTGTAGAGTAATAATGAATCAACAACTCATCATTCTTGCTTCTTGGCAATGAAAAGAAAACTGCATAATTATTACAACTTTAGCAATATCAAAATCTTCTCGCCCCTTATTGACTAAGTTTGTGCACGAGAGAATTTCGTCATCGAGCAGATCAGTCATTGATTCGTGGGAACAAATCTTGGTGCGAATCTACAAACTGGGTTAACGGCTCGAATAACGCGATATTAGCCGTATCACTAGTTGACGTAAGAATCTATGTTGTGTCCAACTTTCCAATCTGCCTCAGTTTTTACTTTAAAAGTAGTGACATAGGACATTAATTCAAGATTAAAATTAAAAACAATATTTACTAACTGGTACTAAATACACTAATTATAGAGCCTCTATAAAAATAAAAACTTTCAAATTGGATGAAATGAGAAAAACTCACTTACTACTATACTGGATCGCATTATTGTAAGCATTTAGAAATCAAAATCATTTGTTATTAATGGAGTACGAAATGTAATTAATAGCGAATTCCAATCACTGCTCCGAGCACTCTCAAGAACAAAAACAAAGTGCTCTCGTGAATGATCTTCCAATCGCCACTCCGGTGCATCAAGAGCACACTTTTGTATTCCAAACAGACAGCAGAGCAATCGATAGATCAATATTTTTACTCCATCGAAATAGTTGGACTAGATGCTGCTCTAGGGCTCTCATCGTTTTAATAAAAAAAATCGGGGACCCCCATATGTTAGTCAACACTGAACTGGAGTTAGTTGTGCCTGATGGGAGTGCATTAAATGACGCCCAGCGGGGGGATGGGGGGAGGAGATTATAAAATATTTGACATTAATATTCCGAGAACGCAAATATAAACATAAATAATATTGTTTAGCTAACGCAACTAGTGTTGAAGTAGATGTAACCACTGGCAGGGGACGCAATAAAAAAAAGTACACCAGCCAGGGGAGGGGAGCCAATAAAAAAGTCAGTTCGTGAAATTTTTTAAATTTCTTATTTTTTCATTAGAAAATGTACAGTTTTGTGCGATTCTCAAGGATTTCCTCCAGATTTTTTTCATCTTTTTACTCGTCCTTTCTTTCTTAATTTTTCCGTTTGTTTGTACCACCCGATCATGAAAACATTTGTCCAACGACTAGCTGTTTCCCTTACTATACTAACATCACCCCTGTGAGCGCCCCCGAAAAAAGGGCTGATGAAGGAAGTATATCAGTGTGAAGTGGAAGATATGTAAAGCCTGAGCGAAGCGAGGGCGAAAATTTTTGTGATTTTTGAACTTGAAAGTACAGTTTTTAAATGTTTTCCTACTTTAACATTTTTATGCTAAATTTCGGGGACAATTCGTCCCCGATTTGGAGTCTTCGGGGACAGGGGACAAAAGGGTTGAAAACGGGGACATCCCCGAAAATCGGGGATGAGTGGCAGCCCTACTGGCACACCAGGATTCCCTGCAACTATCAGGTTCATTGAAACAGAGGAATTCCCACCAATTGTAGGATTCAAGGAACAAGTAAGATCAATCGGTAAGCCATGATTCATAGGAAAGGTAAGGTTGGCAGGATCGGGGTATCCTTCAGGTACAGCAGGATTAGCAGGTACAGTAGGATTAGCAAGTACAGTAGGATTAGCAAGTACAGTAGGATTAGCAAGTACAGTAGGATTAGCAGGTACAGTTTGTCTAGCATCTAGCATCGATTGGATTCGCTTCATACGCAAATTCAACTCATTCAGTTTTCGATCATGCATGTTCATACACTTCATCACAAGGGAATCGTTCACGGGGGCTGACAAACCCCTCGCCTGGTTTTCTTGAGGTTTATCGGAAGAAATATCCTTTCGAGAATTTTCATCACTTGAAAACTGACCATCACCCCTGCGAAAAGACTGAACTCCACGGGAGATATCTCTCCTTGACTGGCTAAAGCGACGATTATATTTTCTTGACCTCTTGACAACACCACGGCCACGAAATCTGTAGCTGTATTCTGGACCAGCCTCATAGGAGTTCCTATGCTGTGAATATTCTGTTCTCGCAAGCATTTGACCACGATGAAATCGCCCTCTACGCCTGTAACTATTTGCGTGATTCCTAAAGCTCATATCGCTCCGCTGGTCATGGTTTTGTTCTTCGGTCGGATACAGACGATTCGAGTAATTCAATGGATCTTGGAAGTTTTGAGCTTGAACTTGAGAATAAGAAGAAACATCAACAACATGAGCTGAAGAAACATTAGGGTTCCGGTTAGAAAAATTCTCATCAGGAGCGAACTTCAGCTGGAAGTTCTTTCTGCATTGTTGGAAATCAAAATCCACTCGAACCTGGTTTTCCTCTAGTACTCGATACAGCTTGTCTTTGAATTTCTCGTTCGGACAAAGTAACAAATAATGCCGAGGTCCACAGGTGCACGAGGGACAGACCCCTCGAGCCGATCGATTTGCCACTACTTTCGTCTCTCCAGCCTTTACAAAACATAGAATTCCATCTCTCCCGATGTACGTATGTTCGTCAGAATTTGACTTGAAAACGAAAGGCTTTGGCTTGGGCTTCTTTACCCATACAGTCCCTTCATCTGGATCGTGTCTAGGAGGTTTCATTGGAACCTTATAAAACCCAACCATTCTGGTGCGTTCAGGTTCCTGAAAAGGTTAACATACGGTGAATAGACGTGAACCAACGATAGCAGTGATACAACATGGTAATTAATTAATAAGGTAAGTACTTGATTTACGTAAATAACAAATGTAATGAATAGGTAAGTGATTACTATTTTAAGTAACTAAATATTCAATATATATACCATTCCGAGTGTATTATATTCTCTTCTGTCTTGTAATATATGTTTAAATAAACATATTATGTTTCAACAACATGTGTTTAATTTATGGTTTATAATTATGTATTATAGGTGAGGCCTACGGGTTCATTTAATAATAAGAAAATATTAATTTAATAACCCGACCAATAATAATTGTAAATCTATAAATACATGGTAATAATGTAACTGTTTAAAATCTACATTTAAATACCAACACAATAATAGTAGAGAAACTTTACATACACAATTTGTTATATTCTTGAATATCGCGACGTAACAGCTCAAAATTGTAATCATGTGCGCAGAAAAATGCGTACTGGTCCGCAAAATTATTAAGGCTGTCCGTAAAATGCGCCCGTACATGGTGAAGAGTACAATCTTGAAACTTACTCATCAAATCATTAATTTGTTTAATGAGTGGGGCGTACTTAATCGGATTTTTCGTATTTAATTTAAAGTTATTTGCAGACCAGTCATGAATCCAAGTTGAGAAAATTTTAATACAGTAGTCTGAGTCCGTGTATATACTAATGTGACTAAATTTATGCTTTAGAGCAGTGGTCATCCCTAGCCAGATCGCTGCGAGCTCGCAGTAATTGTTGTTAGCGGGATGAAGAATCCTAGCTGATACATTCAAAGGACAGTGAATATTAAAAATCGCAGAAATACCACCCTTATATCCTCCTCCAGGTTCTTTCAAACTAGAACCATCCATGTAAATGGATATGTGATTCCCGTTTTTTATAACGTCAGAATTTCCACTATAATTAAATAAATAGTGTTTAATAGGGTTTCTTAATCTTCTTAATTTTAATTTTAACTGTAACGTTTTATAATTTATATCCATAGTAGAATTAATATGCTCTGTATTTTCACTAGACTCAGTGGACTGTAATAAATTAATATATCTGGATGGTTTTTTAATATTTTCACGTTTTCGTAATATTCTCGTATTGTCATCGTCACTAGTGACGTCACAGTTCGCCAAAATTAAACCAGGATGATCTGACAATGAAGTTGTTGCAATTTCATCATCAGAAAAATCACTGTCAAGATCTTCAATTTGGGATATAGTATTCTGCGTGTTTAATATATCCTGAGTAGGCGGGTTATCAATAGTTGATAAGTCGTCCGCCGCTTCTACAATGACGGTATGGTACGGGAAAATATGGAAACGTGGCTCTTGAATATATTGGAAGGATTTTCTTCCTCTTGGAATTTAATTGTGTTGAAACCAATCCGTTCTATGATCTTGAAGGGCCCGTTGAAACGCTGGGCTAAACCTTTACTATAATGGTTTAAAAAACTACTCTTTGCAAAGTTTATGCGTTTGCAAAGATCGCCTACTTTTAAATTAAAGTGGGTTCTTTTCCTGTCGAAGTAAATCTTAGCCTTGTCTCTATTCTCTCCCAAAGAATAAGAAGCAATGCGGTTAACGTCAGATATACGCACCAATAATTCGTCAAAACTAGGTGGCTGGTCGCTATTAAATTTACATTGATATTTTCCGAATTTCAGATGAAAATCGGTGCGTAGTGACCTGCCTATGAACAAAAAACTGGGGCTAAACCCATGAATACTGGAGCGAGTCTGATTTATGATTCT
>JAQFYR010000444.1:0-12888 GCA_034694985.1 Campodea silvestrii
TAATCAAATGGGACTAAAATCTTAAGTCAAATTTAACTCTAGTTTAATCTTCTCTTTTCTGTTGGTGCAACTGGGCAAAAGATCTCTAAAAAACATATATCGAAAAACGAACATCAATATTGATCTTCGAAATATCGTCAACATATAGATTTCTATGTGATAAGTATATGAATTTCTAAACTCCTATTTATTATGGTTTCTGTCACGCTTCCCAGCAACGTCGACGTCCAAATGCACCTTATATAGCACACTGGAGCAAATATTCAAAATAATCACTTCTGCTCAGCAGAAATCTAGGCTACGGTAGTTAGCAAATATATTATATTTGAGAACCATGCAGAACCTGGGTGCTTTGCATGATGGAAGATAATTTATCTCCGGGAAACAAAAATAACCTAGTCAATTACGGAGTCATTTAGCACACTGTTCTTGGAGCGCAGTTTTGCTGCATGATTAATATACTTCCTGTAGAAGATCGTAAAAAAGTATAAAAAAATATTCTCTCTTCAGTTAATTGTACTTACAAGAATCATGTTGCTTTTGATTACTGCTTGTTAATTAAGTATCTAATTAGATATATCTCAAGGACTTTGAAAATGTAGGATGAAGACGTTATTGGGAGTGAGATAAAACTCATTTAATAAAATTGTATTTGCGTATTTACAGGAACGAATATAACGGTCGTATTATTCCACCCATTTTGTTAATGACTCCACATAACTGTCGGGAAAATTACACTTCTCTGCGTGATATCTATAATTAGTGTTCATTACATGATGGGCTGTATAATTGCTCTATTTCTCAATTAGTACACAAAGGAAAGAAATAGATAGTATACACGCTTACCTCGAATATCGGCTTCAGCGTGGGCTGCGCTAACTTGATGTTGACATTGATAGAAAAGAATTAAAACGAAATATAAGAACATGACAAAGTTCAAATTTGTTGGTTTCATGGCACTGGAAAGGTTACAAACGTTTCACGCACATAAGGTAAGAAAGATCTGGATAAATAATAAATCTCGCTTTTTATCATAGTTCACATATAGCAATAGAAAGAAAACTCATCTCCACGCGAGGGTTAAGTAGGAACAGAAAACTCTAACAGTCCAGTCATTTGTCTCTTTTTTTTACTCTCTTATACTCGCACTCTTTTTTATTTAAGCTGACAAACGACTATGTGAAAAGGAAAATTAACTACTTCTATTCGGAAACAGAAGAAAGGACACAAGAGAATAGAAATCCACGTGGGACAGAGAAAGAAGAAGAAATAACAGTCTCTTTTCGAGTCGTAGTTGGGTACGTTTTTCCGTAGAAGGAGAGCGTTACTGTAGACTTCACTATCCACGGGCTGACTGACTCTCAACAGACTCCCGCCACCAATTCGGTATTTTTCCTGCGCATGGGAATTGAAGGGGACATGTCCTATAGATGTTCTGCCGTTCTTTCATCCACACAACGTTCATGATAGGATGGAATAGGGTAGGGTAGGGTAGGAATCGAGAGAGAAGCTGCGACAGATCCTACAAAAGTGGGATACTATACGTTCTTACTACATGAGAACTACGGCAGTACAGTATGTCGTGGGACCTCCGTCCGACTTTTTTTTTTGCTTTTCGTGGTGGAATGAGTTTTAATGACTTGTTTTGATTTGGGTTTTGTTGTGGTGGTTTACTATTATTATTGGAGTGTTTTATTTTAGTTTGGGTTTATTGAATTTTGATGATTTTTTAGGGTTTCTTTTCAGGATTCTGTGAGATGAAGTAATTGCTTTGAGTATTGATGTGATTTTATAATGAAAGGAAATTGCTAGAAGGAGAAAGGGAAATTGGAATGAAATTGGTATTTAAAGTTCAAAATAAAAGTATAATGTATCTTAGTTTGACATATTTTAATCTCAGAATTTCCTTCTACTTTATAGTGTGTTATTGTTTTGTTTTATCCCACTTTATAGTGTGTTATTGTTTTGTTTTATCCTTTACTTATTTAAAAATATTTTCAAGGATGGTTCATCCCTTTACTTATCTAAAAAAACAAGTACATGATTGGATTTGAAAGTTTTTTTATATTAAACTTGGGATCAAACCACCCATTGGTGTTGTTTTTATTAATTTGTCAATAATTGTATATACTGAATTTTAGAGGAATATAGGGTTCAGCTGACAGGTGTTTTACCACAATTTTAGCCCCTCAGGGGACTACTGTCACCTATGTATGGACGTAATGGGTATGGAAAGTATATATTCACAAATTAATAAAGTATATATTCACAATATATATATATATATATATATATATATATTCACAAATTAATAAAAGTAGATCATTATTTCTCCACTTTCTTTCACTTTTAGTAATCAGTGTTTACTATTTTAAATTGCGGACACAGTGGAACAATGTCATAAAATCGAGAACGTCAACATAATAATATATTGCAACTGGTCATATGGATCATAATTATTAACAATTACAAGTTTCAAACTTTCATTTAATTGATACGCAAATAAGCTTACATTTATATTGTGTACTACAAAAAATCTTGTTCGTGAAAAACTAGGTGTTCTTTTTGTGAACTGTTATCACTTACGTTAGATGTGCATAGAATTGTTTAATTTTTCTACTAGCTTTTACTAATACATTATACAGTGTGAAAAATGAGTAACACCGCCTTTCAAAGAGATCCAAAAGAGCGAAATAATCTGCTGTGAAATAACAACAGGAGAAATTAATTTTTTGTAAGTATATCACACAATTATTAACTTCAGCACAGAATTTCCAATTATAATTTATCAACTACAGCTAATTACGTAAAAACAGCAAAAAAATTGAAGTAATATTATTGTTTTTTAAACTTCACATTTCTATTTTATTCCTATACACGTCACAAAAAGTTCCTGAAATATATTTTTCTTTTTCTAGATTAATAAGAATTAATTTGAAATAATGAACTCCTTCAATTTTTAGAAACTGTTTCAATGTCGTCAAAATCTCTTCCACGATAAAACAATAACGAGTGAATTAAAAACTGTTTCATTTTTTAATGTTTTTAAGGCTGCTATTTCTACCAAATTATGTATGTATATACGTAATGCTTACATATTCCCTTAGTGCAACGTCATCCATGCGATAGGTTAGTAAATGAATTAGAACAGCAGATTCTTCTTTTTTTACAACAAGTCGTAAAATGTTTATTGAAAGGAAGTTTTCCCTTTATTATGTGAAGACACAAAAAGATAATTGTAAAAAATATTGTGAAGTTTAGCGAGAAAGAAACTTTCTAAGGAAGAATTATTGCTCTGATAATATATGTTTGTGATACACTATTACACTTTTATTAATAAGAAATTAATTCGAAGTTATTGTGAATGTTTCAAAAACAATAACTGCGCAATTTTAGATACAACTCAAATTATTGGTTAGATATACTTTGTATAAAATGTCATTTCGGCACCAGAATTATATTTCCGTATTTGAACAATTTGCCATATAATTATATCGATTGGTAAAGGTTTACACTGCCTCAAGATTGATGTGCTTAGTATAACACATTATTGGATTAAGGAAAATGTAGATAGAATATCTGTGAGTTTACTTGGTGTTTATACTGGTATATTTTTGGGGAAACCTTTGATTTTAGATTTCAGGCATAATAATTAAATATTGATATTGTTGTATTAAATAAATAATATTATAAAATATTAACTACTTAGAACATGGTTTCGGTACACATTTTTTTTTATAACAGATCAATGCAGAAGTATGTAACATATATATGTCATGAAATTTGCGTAGTTCTTTAACTAACACGTTCACTATTTAACCCATTGTACAATTCTGAGCTGAAGGGAAATTAATAACAATACAAAAGAATGGTGCATTAATGTTGGTACAAAACAATGATAAAGATAGATTATTATTATAGAAACTTGATCCACAATAAATTAACGGTTATATTACTAATTTATGTAGCATAAAATGAATCACAACTAATTCCTTGTTTTTATACAAAACATGGAACAACCGTGTAGCATCATTAGGAAAAGAAAAGTACAGATAATACAAACAAATCGGGATGTAATAGGGTTTGATTCCTGCAAGCTGCAATCGGCGATTTTTATTGATGTACATAGTACAGTAATACTCCCAAACAAAATTGTCTCAATTTCGTGTGTATAAAAATCTTTATTTTCACTTCTGTGTACAAAATTACGTCATTCATTTGTCAAATTAAATCCTCAACATCCTAAAAGTATGCGATACTAACCAGAGTTACCAGACAGACAAGTCCAACCATAATTCTTCTATACATCCTCCGAGTAGAGGCAGCAATAAATTTGTTGATAATATAGCAAACACCATTTTCGGTGAAGCAGTTAATAGATTAACTGGCTTCGAACATTGGCTCTGTTGAAGAGGGAAGGAAACTCCTTGGGGAGTAGGAAAGAAAAAGAAGAAAAATGGTAGAAAAACAACCATTTACTACAAAAACGCTCTAACAAAGTGCTGATCTTCCCTCTTCACCTTATGCGCCGGAAGTGTCCTTGTAGTATTGTTAATGTACAAAATTGTAGGCTTTTTTTATTTGCTGGGATGTAAGTTTTTTTTTATCATTTTTTTGTGGTTCATAGTTTTCTTATGAACGTATTGGGTTTAGTAATTTGGAAGGAGTAAATTAAAGTGTATAGTATATGCGCTCGTATAGGCAAAATGGTGAATTTAGTAATTGGTGCAGAACTACATTCTCAGCGTAAACGGTTATCGGCAATTCAGTTTCGCTACTAAACCTTCTCACCCACTACGTCGGATCGGATCGGAAACGAACAAATAATATATTATGTATTCATACAGATGAAACATCGTATACCACATCGGGTCGAATCGGAAGGGAAGAGAATAAATTCTCTAATTTAACTCTATGGTACAGAAAATTCCGATCTGATCCGACGTAGTGTGCGGCTAGCATAAGAGCTCAGCATAAAGGATTCAAGTAGAAGCCCACAGTGCACAGTTTAATTTATTTCAGTTTTCGATTTGTATATTTTTAAGAAGTAAACTGAATAGCAGGTTTTATAAATTACGTACCTCGGCATTCAATGAATATAAAAAGCGGGGGGAGGATATGCAGTATTTTATAAGCTGAAGCAATTTGTCCTTAATCTTCAAAACCAATATGTATTTCAACAATTTTTTTCAGTTGCATTTACCAAGGAAAGTGATCTGACTCATGAAATTCACAACTGAACATTTTGATGCGTTCAGTGTAGAGATCAGTATTTCAATTTCTGAAATATTCCAATCTAATTCTATTAATGCTTTCAGCCCATGAATTAATACAACGATATAACACGTAAGAAAAATTTGGGTCCTGGCAAATATTTCTTATGCGTTATATCGCTGTATTAATTAAAGGGATGAAAGCACTATCGATATTTAATTGAATATTGTCCCCTTTTGTCCATTTAAAATTATAAAGATATTGTATTCCTTCCCTGAGTAACATTATTCCCTGCATGAGGAAGGCTATATTGACCCTTTTTGGAAAAGTCATCATTCATTAAATTTTAGAGTAAGTTTATCCGCTAAAAAGTATTGAAGCAACTGCTCTGTCAATATTTCCCCTGTGGCTGCCCATGCATTTGGATTTTATCTCAATTTAAGAGTATATGCAGTAAAAAAGGCACTTGTCAGAAAGATCAAAAAATTGAGTTAAAGCCGGTATTTTATAGTATTTTTTCGGTTATATCCAATGAACATAAAATTTTATGCAAATACAGTCTAAATCATACAAGAAATTGCCTTCAAAAGCATGGATTTCCACATGAAAAGCTTTGATCAAATTCAGTTTATTACTCAAAATTAACTATTTGAACAAATGCCCTTTTTGGCGGACACTCTTCAATTTAATGTTATTTCAGGCACAAGGTCCTGGATGATTCACATTTTAAATGAACGTCTCAAGTGTTTTAATATTCATAGGATCTTCAGGCTATAGTTCCCACTTCCCAGTAATACCTGATTTTTCTTCTAAAAGTACATCTGTTCGAGTTAGATGTTATAAACAAAACTTCGTCATCCGGGAATTCCTATAGCTACATACTCACATTTCTGATTTATTATGATTTTTTAACACTGACATATACAATCATAATATTAGACATATTAAGTAGAAAGTGAAGGAAAATACACTTACAATGAAAACTTCGTTATAAATAATAGCCTAAATCAGAGAACAACTTGCAAAAAGAATCATACATTGACGATAATCGTTCCCGATACCTCCTGACTACGAGTAGGAAATGCCGGTTGTCTAAACATAAAATCATGTGTTATTCCATTGTGTTCAAAAATGTCATGGTCTCGTTGGTTACGGCAGTAATGAGTCAGTCCCTATCATACCTTGCAATACCTGAAAACTAGGAAAGTAGTCAAATTGCCATAACACTTCAAACAGCATGCAGGGGCTTTAGGCCTTTAGCCGGGACATAATAGTATGCGGTCGCCCAAGGCGACAGAATACAATAGGGGACACATTTCTATTGGGAATTTTAAATGAATTTTGTTTAGTGAAAAAACATACCAAAGTTTGCAAGAAACGGAAGCAAAATATAAAAGTACAAAAAAAACTGCGAAATGTTTGAAAAAAAATAAAATAAAATAAAAAATTGCACATTAAATTTTCAAAATGCACAAAATCCATTCTCGATCCGCTCAGGCTTATTTGAACTGCTCTCGATCCGCTCAGTTTCACTTGTCAGTATTTTTCTGCGGGTGCCCAATACATTTTATCATTATTTTCTTCTCAATTCATGATTAACTTAGTTTTTTTTTTAAATTTAAGTACTGAATATAAATTTAAGGTTGCAACCCCTTTGGAAGTATATTTACTGATTTACGCTCATGTATAATTAATTAATTTAGCTAAAGTAAAACATCAAAATTAACACTGTCATCTTTCACATTTTATCCTCGGAATGATTTGTGGTGGAATAAGGCGCGGATCAAAGGGAGTATAAATAATAAAAAAATCATCTGATTTATTATTATTATTTTAATTTTCAGGATTTTTTTTATTTTTTGTTTATTTCCCAGATGATTTTAGGAAAGTTATTTAAAATTCATTAAATCCAAGTAAAACTACATATTTATTCGTAGTAAAAACTCTTAAATATATATTCACCCGAGCGAGCCGTGGCTGCTGCCGGATGCAATACGCGGTAGTCAAATTTTCTGTATGTCAATCGAAGCACAGTGTCGTAGCGTCAAATTTCGCCCCCTCCTCCACAAGAAACCTGACGGGCCCCCCTATACACTATGAGTACAGAAAAACAAGTTTTTTTTAATAATTATTAGAAATACCGACATCACTGATATTTTCGACAATTTTATATTTTACTACCCTATTTTTGTTCTATTTCTTGATAACTAAGTAAAAACTCAGGAGAAATTATTACAAAGATGACCTGTGGACGCTCATGTTTTCTGATATTTGTGATGTGTTTTGCACTAAATACGCGAAAGTCGACTGCTTCGAAATTAGGTAAGCTTTACAAATGATAAAAACTGTATTTCCTTTATTGACCACGGGTCCCTAAAGTGCCTCCCCCCCCTGCGGGCCGTACGCAACGGCGCTGTCGAAGCAATAGTGTGCTATTTTACGCAATGAAACTCGAACTTCTTTTCAAAAAATTTACCAAGCAGATCAATCTATTTTTGTTATTTTTCTTGTGTGTATAGGATGGGAGGACGCCGAGTGACAATTTAAAACAGGCTGATATTGCTACAACGGGACCTGTAAACAGGATTTACTTTATTTTATTGACTTTTGTATAAGTACTGCAACTTTTAATTTATAGGACTGAATGGAAACTAACACTGAATATGTAATATACATAAAATCCAATCTCTTCCACATAAATATTTTTTTTTTCTGAACTGCTGTCAAGAATATAGCGGCTTGATTATATACAGTAAAATGCAGAAATAAGGAGTTCACTAAGTTTAGAAGTACCGAATTCTGTGTTAATGCACTGCTATATATTTGATGCTACTGTATAATTATATACTTACATACAAAGCACGAACACAGAGAAACTATATCACAAGTATCAGTTAGATATTCAATGGTAATACATAGATTTGCTATTTCTTTTCCAAATGTATGAGCTTCTTCTAAGTCTTTTGTACTATCATGCACGAATACGTAGCTAATACAATTTGAATGACTCAATTAGTTTCGAATTATCTTTGCACGTGAGATTTCATATGTCGTTGTATTATTAATGTTTAGAAAAAGGAGAGACTTCTATCATTGCTGCTGATGTTTTTTTTTATTAGACCTATTATTTTTTTTTATTTTACTGAGAGTTCTACAAGACTGTAGAAAAGCATGTGTTAAGATCTGAAGAATTAAAAGTCAGTACAACGAATGACTGATTGAATATATTTAAAAAAAATGTAAGGTGTCATGTGTAAGGTGTCTTGATTTCTGAGATGGCTATTTTCTGCTTAACTCTCATTACCATTATCATTATATCATTATCATTACAGATTGCATATCTCATTGCCGTATAAGAACGTGCAATGAATGATAATTTAGGCCCAGGATACAATCGTATATGGAGTTTACTTTTATAGTAGTTTTTGTGCCTCTTTTTGTACTCAGTTTGTTTGTTAATTTCTCCTATGTTCTTAATCACTTGACAAAAGTTAAAGTTTGTTAACTGAAAATTTGGGAATTACATTTAATTTTTGGAAGTTTAAGACCGTATTTTATTTCAAATCAACCGTATATTATATTTTACATAGTCTTCTCAAATATAACTTCAAATCATCTTAAAGAACTTGAACCTTTAAAATTTACCATGGAGAGATTGTGTCAAAATTATCTAACTTTCAAATCAGGATAATTATATCCATCCCTTTCTCTATCGGATAAGTGGTTGAGAACTAGAAAAAAATATTAAAGAATTTGTAGATTGACTTAAATAAGGCGCTGGAATTAGATATTTGATCCCATAAATGTAAAAAATTGGCCACTGAGAGTAAAGACTTACCACATTTTTAAATAGCTTCCAAGATCGATGAAAGTAAATTTATACGTCCACAGCATGTATAAAAGAACTTCTACCCGAAGATATAGGATACTGTAGGAAAGGATTCGACCTCTTAGGTGGTCACACACCAGTTAAAGTAACTGAAGCAGTTTCGAACAAAACTTTATATTTCACGCAAATGGATCTGTTTATCGTAGAAACAGTTTATTTAGTAAAGGAACAAGCTGTTTCTAGTTAAAAAAAACAGTTTAATCCCATTTTTTCGTGAAATTATATACTTATATCTCACTTGCCAGTAAAATATACAACTAGTACAAGTCAGAAACGTTAAACTTATACAACGAACTGAAGTCTGAGAAAATTCATAACTTTCTGGCTGCCACAAATTTCAGAAGTTGAGAAATAAGCGGAAAGCTCCATGATTCGTGCTTACAACATACTTGTCCACTTATTACATACGATACAACCCATTACTAATTGTCAGTTCTCCACTTATTACTGACCACGTATTACTGATTGCCTCCGAACACCAATTTCCGGAAACGTACAACATTTTCAGAAACACTCAAACAAATTAATGGTAGAAAAGTTTTATTAAAATCAGACAGTATAGATATGTGAGCAATCTACATTAATTTTATCATATCTCATACATACTCTGAATTGAATATTTCGTGTTCCAGTTAGCGCAAGATTCCTTGAAATTTGAGGGTTTTGTCTCAATGTGTCTTCGGGTGTTTTACCGTGTTTTGTCTGCATCATTCTGATTTCCCGATGTGCGGCGTTCCGAATCTTCCGATAACAGATTGCTGAAAAAGTTTCAATGAACGGTGGCGTGCTATGTGCGTACGTGCGATGAGCGTACCGTGCGATGTGCGTACATAAAAATGTCAACCGTGCTATGTGCGTACAAAACAGGAATGAAGCTAAAATTAACATGAAATCCCAACAAATACTTTCATAATATAATTTATTATTGTTTTTAGTACTTCGATTATTTAAGTGATAGGCACATTCGGAAAATCGAACATAATTATACTGAGGTAAAATGAATATATTACAAATTCATTTGGTCAAATACGGATTCACGTACGACATATTAATGTGGGCAGTTTGCGAGTTTATGTTTAAAAGGCATGTACTGATACCAACATTATTACGTTTGTCACATCTGCACAAAGACAAAGTATTTATAAAATTATGAACTGCAAAATTTGAAATTGTGACATCAGAAAAGGGTAAGAACATCATGTTTCATGTGCTTAAAAGATAATGCAATATTTATGTGTTTGAAGAACGACGGCAGTGCAAAATGTGCTTCAAAAGTTTCGAAAATCTGGTGACCTGTCCAGATGCCTTCGATCATTATGTTTTTATCAAAACTTCGAGCGGCTTCGAAGAATTTCCCAAACTAACGACTTTTTTGTTCCATTACTGTCATTTTTAAGGAATTTTAGATAAAATTCTTCAGCATGCCTGTTCTAAAACACAGCCAGTCGTTTGCTTGGATAAAATGTGAAGGAGAGTTGCCCCTTTGAAGCTAAAAAATCTCGTCATTGTACGCATATAGCACGGATGTTTATAATCTTGTACGCACATGGCACGATAATCCCCTGTACGCTCATCGCACGTACGCACATAGCACGTAGCCAAAAATACAATCCCCCAGGTTTGAAACTTAACGCTATTATTTCGAAACCCCCCTTCCTTAGCAAAAAGTCGCCTATATATGGCCCTGGAGAAAATCCTTACCCGATCCCTTCCGAAGTGACGAACAAGGTTACCTGGCGCCTTTAGACGCCGATTAGAGGGAACGGGGATTTCTGCAGAATAAACGAAGAACTAAAAAAAAATCACGATTTTTAGTCAGAAATACACTGAAGTAAATTTTAGAAAAACGTTTTTCGTTGCCTTTGCGCTTGACATTTGAATATCCGCGCGCGGGACGCGGGATTTCCTTTCCTAAAGCCACGAACACAAAGAGCGATTAAAGGTAGCGTAGCGGGGAAAATGAGCGTTTGCGGGAAAATGAACTCAAAAATCGCCCTCTCAAGTGAACGAATATTTGCATTTTAGCGCGCGATTTTCTGATTTAACACAGAAAAATTTCGCGGGTTTTTTCCCGAAAAATGCTGGTCTAAAAAAAAACGCTCAGTCAATTCTCGCTCCGCTACTTTTTATAATTATCGCTCTTTGTGTTTAGGGCTTTTAAGTCGGAGCATACCGGTTCGACTTCCTAATTCCGAAGTTGTGATTGTTTTATAATCAGAATATTCTGGAATCTTCGAATAGGATCTGCGAATTGTATAACTTCATTCACCGTATACTGGTTCTCGGAAATCATTGAATATTGAATTATTGATAGACTATAACGTTTTTTTTACGAATTAGCGGGGGATTTTCCAAGTTTCCTTAATATAAACAGCTAAGAGTTAATGATACAAAAAAACTTTTCAGTAAGAATTCAACGTAAAATCATTATGTATTTATCATTTCAACTCTATGAACGACAATCGGAGAACTTTATTTGCGAAGTCTAAATTAGTAAGAATATATTTCGTATAGGTTGATTTTTAAATCGCTTAAATATTATACAACTACAAAACCAAGATTCTTATAGGGAAACAAAAGTGTGCAAAACATCATAGTCTTAGTAGATTCACAACAAAAAAAATTTAAATGAAATCTCTCTGTCTTTTTTTGCTACGTATTTAGACTATTGTAATATTTAAAATAGAAGATATGAAACAGCGCTCCTTGATACGAAAGCCATCTGGCGGGAGAAATTTCTGATACACCGGTTCGTGACAATGAGTTTTCGAATAACAAACAACACAAACTAATAAATAATTCTGATCGAAAACAAGAATTTAGAATGTGTCCATTTCGCTAATGATCGTTTAGTTCGTATCGATAGTTCCATTTTCTCCCGCTGGTGTCTCTCACAACAGATATTTTAGTGCCATCTATTTAAAATATGAAAATATGTAGTGAAACACTGCAAAGAGATTTAATTGGAGATTTATTTTTCTGTGAATCTACACAGACTATGGTGTTTGCAAACTTCAGTTATCCAGCTTATCCTTTAATTATTCAACTTCATAACAAATTAAATTAATAATTTCCTTAAGCACTAAAAACTTCGAAATGAAAGAATAATAAAAAAAAATTGTATTCTAAAATCGCTGAAAAACATATAACACTTTAGTACGGATTTTCACAGACAGTAAAATGCTAGTGTATATTTGACTGAAATGCAATATTACCGGTGTTAACCGTTTTATCTTGTTTTGTGCGTAAGAAACTGCAATATACGCTTCGTTGCTAAGAAATTTGGTAAGTCTATTTTAAAATTATTGTTATAAATATTATTTTTAATCTTTTATTTAGCTTACATGATTTTTTTTAAGTAATATAAAGTACCGTTTCTGTATAGTTTCCAGCATTCGTTGAAATTATCGGAATGAAAAGTTTCTACTAAAAAGCGTGAACATAATATTATTACGTACCGCGTAGTCTATAATTATGTTTATGTATAGGGTAATATCTACCCTAATCGTTTCAAAATTTAAGTTTCTGCAGGATATTATGTTTCGATCCTTTTGTCATTATACCATAAATTATTTAAACAATTGCAACCTTACAGATTTGCTATATAATTTTGATGTTGTTTAATACACTGTGTTAATAGAAATGCGCTTAGCAGTGTGACTCTACAGACTAGGTTAAGTCTTGTAAGAAATAATATAGAATATTTTCAGACAAATATTAAAAAAAAAAAAAAAAAAGATTACTTAGAGCTGTTACAGGTACACTCCAACGAAAATACAATTCGC
>JAQFYR010000445.1:0-12887 GCA_034694985.1 Campodea silvestrii
TAGATTTAAAATAACGATTGATCGATAAGCTGTGAAAATATTGCGCAAGAAGCAAGCAATAAAAATGCGTAGGTATATAATACGAAAAATCGTATAAAAGCAGACAAAATTAAACGTGTTTCATCAGTTCGAAAATATCACTAGACAACAAAACAAAACAAAATGGCCGAAGCGATGCTCCATCAAAAAGAAAACAAAGATCTACCCAAACCAGGTGTAAAAAGAACGAAGAAGCAAATGGCCAAGCTGACAAAGTTACAGAAGCAGAATAGTTCAGCTGCGAGTGGTTCATCAACGGAAGATGTAGAGGAAGCAAATTCGTTTGATTTGGAAACAACAAAAGGTGGTGTGTACGAGAGGCAGTTTGAGAAAGCATCATCAGGAAATTGGTATGTTTGGATTCAGAAATTTGATAATGGAGAAGAGATGGATGTGAAAGAATATGTCAGCATACGCCGAATTCCGAAGGATAGCACGAAACGTCATGGTTATGGAAGCACTCTACCTGTGTCTATGCTGTCGAAGATGTTGGAATGTATGGAAATGATGGGTGATATGAAGAGAGAAAGCAGCTATGAACTGTGTGATGACTGGCAAATTGGAATTAAGAAGGTGAAAGGAGCTAGACACTTGACCATCACCAAAATACTCGACCCATTTTTGGACCCAATCGGGTACGGTGCAATCATCCCAATAATTCATGTACCAGAACTTCATAAAAATATGCAATTAATGTATGACGAAAAAATGGAAAGAGCTATGTTAGAATTACCTTTAACTACTCTTGATATACCCGATTATAACCCTGCTGAATATTCACAACGTATCTAAATTATGTTTTTAATTAATAAAAAATATATTCTAATAATGTAATCCTAAGTATATAAAATGTAATTTCGGTAATGTAACAATGTATATTCTAAAATAAAAATGTTAACTCGTACTCGTAATATTTTTTATTGTGTCATCCCAGTAATTGAAAAAAGGAAGAAGTAATAAAGTACAATGCAGCAAAATGAATTTTCATTTTTTTAAAATATAAACACTTTGTAACATGTTTTAAAAAAATCCGACAGCTCCTTTTTATTACATAATGTTGGAATGTATATAAACAAAACTCTCACGATACCAAAAAAATAGAGCAGTTCTTATAGAAGCAAAAGCGTGCAGTATAGAAGGAGTAGACTGTTTTTTTTTATGTATCAACGAAATACACAGTGATGTGAAGAATCATCTTTTATTAAAATGAAATATACATAGGAAAATTAATAGCATGTCTGTATATATGACAATTACGATTTATTTTACGGATCAGAATGCAAACAGCCATGGAGAAGGAAGAAAAGGTGCAAAAGCAAACAGTAGATGTATCAGACAGTGATTCTTCTGACTCAGATGCAATTTCGGTTACATCATGTTCGAGCTGTGATTCGTTACATAGTGGGTACAGCAGCTTCGATGACAATCCGAAGTGTGAAAAATGTGATCGTATTCGCCTACCGGCGAGGGTTAACCCAGATAAACTGTTTTCTGGGTGTATGTGGTCGGAATTTATATGTCACGGTCATACGAGAAATACCTGTAATGTCGGTAGTGAAGCATTATTCTATTAAAGATATTATATTCTACCTTTAAAAATTCTTTGTGAAAAAATAAATATTGTTTTTTACACAATATATCAAGCAGTATTTTTATTTATTAACCCGAAACAAAAATTAAAATAAATCAGTATTCGAACAGAGTTTCGTTTGATAAGGTTGCTATATAATTTTATTGAAAAAAACATGGATCCAGAGTTTTATTCGGATTATTACAGTGAAACAGAGAGCGAAGAAGAAGATACTATATATTGCGAAGTTTGTGAACAGAATTTTGACGAATGCACATGCATAGAATAAAACAAAATATGATTCCTTTTCTTGTCTGTGACAGCGAATGTGTTTACTCAACAGACAAGAAACTTGTGGTAGTGGAGCTGGCCATAGTGGGTGAATCTGTGTGCATGCAGTTTCTGTTGAAGCATCCAAAACATTTGCACATTGATGAACATGAAAAAACGAATGTTTGGCTTTATGCTCACAGACATGGTATAAAACCAGAGCATGGAGAGTTCAAAGCTGTTGAAATAAGAAAATTATTGGCTAGGTATAAAGGAGTACAAGTATTTTCGAAAGGAGAGCAAAAATGTAAAGTATTGTCGAAAATTTTGAGGATGCACGTTCAAAACATCGAAGAAAAAGATAAATTGTGTCCTAACTACAACATGCTTCCACAAACAAGTGAAAATTACTGTATTTTTCACAACGAAAAGAAAAATAAGTGGTGCTCGTTATTTAAATCCTGTAACCTGCATTCGTACATAGCAAGTACACTATATAAAAACGAGTGAACCGAAGTGAAATATTTCATTTTAGTGCCAGAAAATGGTCGATTGCGTCCACTATACGTGCCGAACGTGCCATCTTGAAAAAACATGTTCTCATTTGGATACGAGTTTAGAAAACACTCGAATTGAGGTATTGGAAATTGCAGAAAGTTTGGGCAAGTTACATGCAAATACAGCTCTCCTGATGACTCAAATAGAGAACGCCAACACTATGTTAAACAGCTTGAAAGAAGTGCACGCTCAAGATATTGTAAAATTAAAAGAGAAGCATAATTTAGACATCAACAGCATCCTTCACTCACTCGGTACAAAAGTCACAGCAACAGATTTAGCTAAATACAAGTCGACTATAGCTGCTATTGTAAATGGATACACGACGAAAAATTCTTTTGACGAATATTCCAAAGATGTAAATGGCAGGATTCAGCAATGTGTAACAAATATCAACTCCCACAAACAGCGCTTGGAAATAATCGAAAAAGATATATACGATGGATCCGAAGTCGAACGCAAGTTAAATATTTTATTTGGCGACGAACAGCCTCCTTGTGAAAAAACATCAGTCACTGCAGTCATAAGAGAAAAAAGAGATTTGTCACTGAATATTCCTCCATTTGACAGCAGTTCGTTAAGTTGGAGTGTTCCCATAGGCACTCTGTAAAAAAAAAAATGGAGCCATTTCAGATACCGTTTGCGGCGGTGGCCGCGGGTAGTTCGATGTCTGGAAAAACAAGTTTTTTGATTAAATTAATCGAGCTACAAGAGGAATTAATTCGCCCAAAACCAAGCATCATATTTTACGTCAAGCCATCCACCACACCAACTCCAGAGGAACTTGTGGGAAAAGTAGTGCCATATTCGAAACTTTCAGACATTCAGAACCCACCAAGACATGCATTGATCTTATACGACGATTGTTACGATTGCCAGGAGTCAAATAAGCTAGCTTGTGCTTACTTTACAAAATTAGTTCATCATCTTTGCATTGGTTTCATCATGACAACTCAAAACATTTTTTCGTACAAGGAAAACAAATATTGCAATACAATCAATCGCAATTGCACCTATCTCATTTTATTTCGAAGTCCTAGAGATTGTTCTTACGTGAGAACTGTGGCAAGACAATTTTCACCAGTCAACTGGAGAAGTGTAGTTGAATCTTACAATTTAGCATGCAAAGAACCATTCAGCCATCTATTCCTCGATTTTTCTCAGCAATGTGACGATAAACTCCGTTTAAAATCGCATGTCCTGGACAAGGATCGAGTAGTATATTACGTTTTCAATGACAAACAAGATGTCAAAAAAAGCCGTAGCAAATAGAGATTTTTTGTCAGTGCTCAGCAGGTGTTCGCCCAAGCTACGCAAATTAATTTTGCAGCACGGAAACTCGGATCTTATTTCAGCTGTATCAGAGTGCGTTTTGCTTGCTGCGAGAGGCAAATTAAATTCGGGTAAGAAAAACTGCAAGTTGCAATCGAAGGCAATCAAACTGTACAGGAAGGCGCATGCACAAAAAACTTGGAAGGGAAAAGGAAAAGTATATGCATCTCAAACCGGTGGGCTACTACCCGCGATCGTAGCAATAGCGGCCCCGATCGTAAGCACTATAATAAGCGAGCTGTTTGGTTAACAAAATGGTGGTTCCCATGCAACTCGTTCCCGTAGCAGTTCTGCAAGAACTGTTAAAAAACAAAAAACAAAATATAGTAAAAAAAGACGATACAGATAAAAAAGTGTCAGCATTTCTTAAAAACACACAGCTTAGCAAGGATGCAAAACTGAAATTATTAAATGCTCATTTGTACAAAAAAATCAACAAGGTGCCTGTGAAGATGAACATCAAAAAGAAAATGCAAAATATGATGAAAAGAAAACGAATGAACGATACTGCAAAAAGGTACATGTTTAATAAATTATTGCAGCTGGAGAAAAAAGAAAAAAAAGAAAATGCACCACGTGAGATAGGAACAATAACAGACACATTTCCACCAGCAGCAGCACCAGTTTTTCACCAAGCAGCAGCAGCAGAAGGCCCAGGAAATGAAACAATCTTAGAACAGAAATTAACTGCAAAAGAAAACAATCAACTAATTCGAAAACTATTTTCAAAACGTTCCACCAACGATTCCAGTAGTAGCAGCATAGATGAAGACAATGATGATGATGATGATGAGATATTTTTAACGCCAAAAACATCAGCAACATCCGATCCATCCACAAGCAAGAAAAAATTTATTTTCCCATCATTGAATCCAGAACCTTCAGTGTCAACTATAATTAAAAAACAAACCACTTCAAAAAAACAAAAAACAAATCTTTCTCCAGAAACACAAGCAACAGCTACACTCGCCGCTGCATCCGCGGTTGCTGCCGCCGCCGCTGCCGCTGGGGGGCCGGGTGTCCGGGGGGCCGCCGCCGATGCCCGGAGGGCCTCATCTTCCCAATCCGCCAACGCCCGCAAGCGGGCGTTGGCGGATGGGGAAGATGGTCCCGAAAAGGTAGCTACATTATTAGAAACAATTTCACCTCGAATAAAAGTATATCCAGATGGAAGGATGATTTTCGACGAAAATCTCGTTCGAAACAGCATCGATGCAAACGAAATCTTAAATGCATTTTCATCCAAATCAAAAAGTAAAATATCAGTCTACGAACCAGGCGTTTCTGCAATAATTAGAGTGCTTTCAGAATTAAATGCTCCATCCGAGCTGGTGAATAATGACATGTTTCGAACTATATTGGATTCTTATAAAAACTATCGTCAGTTGCCAGCATCGACTACTCGACGACATCTCAGTGAAATACTCGAAGAACAAGCAGATAAGCTGGACACACCTTTAAAACAAAGTAAAACGAAACGTGCCGAATTTGTCAAGAAATTAGCTTGATAAAAAAAAATGCCAAGAAAAAAGAAAAAAAATCTCAACATGGGTTTATTATATCATGTTTATAAAGGCAATCCAGCATGGTATGGTGCAGTGCATAACTTACAACGTTTAGTGGGGAATAAAAAAAAAGTGGAGAAATATCTTTCATCGCAGAAGGGTTATGTGTTGAATAAACAAGTGGTGCGAAAATTCCCAAGAAGGCGTACGTTCGCTCCGGGCATTAACTTCCAATGGCAAGCAGATTTGTTTACACTGAGTGCGTCATTAAAACGTAAAAAGCAGTATCATGGCATGAGATATGTGTTATGCGTCATCGATATTTTCAGTAAAAAAGCATCAGTGAGAGGATTGCTTCGGAAAGATATTCACACTGTCACGAATGCATTTAAAGATATATTGAAAGAACGAGGTGAGAAATGTACGTTTTTACAAACTGATAAGGATGCTTCTTTTAAAGGGAAAGTATTTCAGCAGATGTTAGCCGAAAATGGAATCCGTTTTTTCACCAGCAACAGTCCATACAAAGCAGCCATAGTCGAACGTTTTCAAAGAACTTTTGCAATCAGATTGACACGTTATTTGAGTCATGTTATACCACAGAAACGTCAGCCAATGAAAAACGTTATACAGAACATTGTGCGCTCGTATAATTTGTCATTTCATCGCTCCATTGGAACTTTCCCGAATAATGTAACAAAAGAAAATGAGAAGGAAATTGCAGCTAAACTCTACCCAGTGCAAAAAAATGTCAAAAAACCACAATTCAACGTTGGTGATACAGTGCTGTTGGCAAACAATAAAGATTTATTTGTGAAAGGGTATAAAGAAAACTGGAATCGAAATATTTACATTGTTTCGCGTGTGAAACACACAAAACCATGGACGTACGAACTCTTTGATGTTGGAAAAAATAAACCTATGATTGGTAGTTTTTATAAACAACAAATGCAAATTGTTAATTTTGTAAATAAGAAAAGTGTATAAATAAAATGTACAATGTTTTTTTGCAATCAGTGTTTTATTATTTTTCCCACATGGCTTATCAATATTTAGTTCTGCCTTCGAATGCCTCGAGTGATATATTTCCAGATAATCAAATTTCAGATTATCGTGTGAGACTGAGCGAAAGAATTAAATTGCCCAGCAGAGAGTTCGAGTGTGCATTAATGCAATTCACATATATTAACAGTCTGAAATGTTTTCCAGACGATAACTCGAGTTATTTTGAAATGGTGAAAGAAAATGGCGAAATAAAATACCTTCAAATGAGTAACACACCCTACGAATCAGCCGAGCATTTCATGGAAGAGTTGAATCATGTCATTCTTTTGACAATAAAAACCCCAGCTTCGGAAAAATGTAAATTTAAACTGCACAATCACATTCGAAAAATAGGATTCGAAATGCTTCCTGGTTCTGGAGTGAAAAGCATCACATTGTCGAGACATATGGCTGATATCTTAGGTTTTAAACAGACGCATCTAGCGAAAACAACAGCTGCCGAATTTCTTCCTGATTTACATTGTGGTATGCGAAATATTTATGTTTACACCGATTTAATCGAAGATTCGCACATTGGAAACATAAAAAACAGTTTGCTGCGTCAAATACCCATACAATCTACAAAACCAGGCGAAGTTATTTTGCAAACATTTCAATTGCCATTTTTTTTTCGGGTACAAAAAACAGAGATCGACACAATTCGAATTACTTTAGTGAATGATACCGGTGAGATTGTTCCCCTACTACATGGTCCCGTAATCTGTACCTTATTATTGCGTCCAATTTAGTAGGAAAAAAAAACATGAGGAAAATGCCGCATTATTACAGTCAGCATGGAGGTTTCAACAGTCGAACTTTTTTCGAACCACAGTTCAATCTTTACAGAAAATTATTTCTTCAAGATGGAAGTGGAAATGGTGATTTATTTTTTGCTGGAAGTCGAAGAATGCAGATGGGCCAGGGGTGGCTTGGAAATGCTTTCAAGTTTATAAAACGAATTGTACGCCATCCAGCGGTAATAAGCACAGCAAAAAAAGCAATACCTGTAGTGGGACGTGTTGCTGGTGACACGGTTTCTGACATGTTGGTCAACAAAAGCAGCTTCGGAAATGCATTAGGAAGCAGTTTGGAAAAGGTTATTACCGGTGAAGGATTGAGAAAACGCCGGCGTAAAACAGCTGTAAAAAATAGTGTTCATAAGAGAAGAAAAGTGGGCGGTAGCAGCAACAGCAAGAAGAGCAGAAAGAGGAAGAGAGGATTTTTTCCCGTCGGGAAGTCTAGTATATTTTAGAAGATAATAATGTCACTCGTCACTGGCGAAAGCCACCCTTGCGTAAATGACAGTTTAAATTTGTTCCAATGCCCACCTACCGAGACAGGCACAATTAAAAGTCAATTTTTGGATATCCATACGAGCACACGCTTATCAGAGGGTCTTAAAGTTTTGGAGTTTAATTTTGCACCTTCGGAATCGTATTTAAATCTCGCTGAATCGTTTTTATATTTTCGTGTGAAATGTACAAAAAAAGATGGCACAAATCTCGCTGTAGCGGACAAAGTAGTTCCAGTGAACAACATGATTAATTCCATGATTTCTCAGTGCGATGTTACCTTGGGTGGAAAACTAATTACTTCTTCCAATGAAGGGTACGCCTATCAATCGCTTTTAAAAACATTGCTGGGTAATTCAGAAGATTGTGGCGCTTGTCAACGAAAAACAGCTTTTTACGAATTCGATAACCATCCATCAGTTATTGTCACTGGGAAGGAAGCGAGGCAAAAAAAAATAATAGGTGGGAATATTATAGAAATGTCGAGTCCACTCGATATTGATTTATTCTCGTCGCCTACTTATTTATTAAATGGAATAGAAATGCGAATTACATTAAAATTAGCTGATAACGAATTTGTTTTTAACTGCGAAGAATTGGAAGATAAAACTATTGTAGAAGCAAAGTACACCATTCTTGAAGCCTTTATTCGCGTTCGGAAACATTGTGTTTCTGATGCAGTTGTTTTAGCACATTCAGAACGTTTACTTAAGGGTGATTCAGCTTTATATCCCATTACGCAGACTCACATGCAACGCTTTAATATAAGTACTGGAAGTAGTAATTTTGCTCTTGAAAACGTATTTCATTCTCAGGTACCCGAGAAAGTGATGATATTTTTTGTTAAGGATAGTTCATTCACTGGAAATTACCGTGAGAATCCTTTTGTATTTAAAAATTATGATCTAAGCAAATTAAGTTTGAGCGTGGATGGCGAAACAACACCTTGTATATATCAAGATTTAGATTTCAGTACCACCAACTCGCGGTTTTTATTACCATACCAACAATTACTTTGCGGGCTTGGAATAGCTTTTCAAAATAATAGAGCTATATCTATTAAATTAGACGACTTTAGAGATGGTTATTCTATATTTGCCTTTGATATAGTTCAATCGTCGAATTCGGATGTAGGATTTAGTTTATTAAGAAGTGGAAATGTCAAAATAGAAGGCAGTTTCTCTAAAGCACTCACTGAAGGTGTCAATATTTTAGTTTATTCCGAATGGTCATCTCTGATCAGAATTAATCATTCTAGACAGGTGTACACAGAATACTCCATATAATGTCATGCACTAGACATCATGCTTGTCTTATTAGAAGAACAGAATATAGAGGGGATGTGATAATAGACGCCTACGATCATCTGTTAGGAAAACTAGAGAATGACATTGGTGTAATCGGTAAAAAAATCGATACACTCGATTCCGATTTGGAAAAAGTCGAAATTCGATGCAGTGTTTTAGAAACTAATAATAATAAGCAGAAATTTGTGCCATCAACCCCACCTTTAAATTCCCCGACTTCCACGACTGCTACTCCTCCCCCCATAGGAGCTGCAAGACCAAGAACTCCGAGTCAAATACCACGAAGAGTGCTACAAAGACTTCCACCTTCAATTCTGCAGCCTCGATACAGCGATAATATTCTGAGAAGAACATGAACACTTTGCAACTCTTTGAATGTATAAAAACTTTAAACGTCCCAGGCAAAGTGCTCCCACACGACTTATTTTCAGTGGATATGATTGACAGACGAAAAATTCAATGCTTTATTTTGAATACACATGACTCGAGCCGAGCAGGCGAGCACTGGACAATTTTGATGAATTTTAAAGGTCAGCTTGATTTTTTTGACTCTTATGGCCATAATTATTTTGTATATTTTCCAAATATTGATTTAAGTGGTTTTCATGTTAATTACAACAGATTCCGCGTTCAGAATTTCCAAAGTATGTATTGCGGTCACCACTGTATCTACGTATTGTATCACAGACTAAAAAGCTGTCCAACTTTGCAAGATGTCATGCATTACTGTTATAACTTATATAGCAATACAATTTTCACAGATGAAATTGTGTACGATTTTGTTAGAAAAAACTTTTGCTCTGTGACAAAAAATAAATTAGGAGGATTTCAATGTTGCTTGCCTTGTAAATATGTTTTATTGAAATACAATTTGTAACATGTTATTATATTTTTTTATTAACACACATATATATAATTATACATTTTATTATAAACACATTGTACATATTATTATACACATATATATTGTTAACAAATTGAAAATAATAAAAAGCAAGTTTGTTATGCTAAACAAAAGCTACTACATTTCTTTTATTTTATAATATCCATGTGGGAGGTTCTTTACATAATTACTTTGAAAGAACTTGACATCCAGAGGCGATAACCCTTTTCTTGTCTGCTTGGTTGTGAAGATTTTATGCTTTTTTGTTACGAGGGAGTATTGAGTGATAGGTTCGCCGACACGCTGGCTGAAGAGAGCATCATGATACTCTTGAAACGTTTTATTCTTTGCTTCACTGCGTTTTATCCCTTTCGCTTTTTTTATTTCTGTTTTATCTAATGTTTTTAATGAATACACCTTCGAACTCAATGCGCAGTAGTGAGTAATTATAGCTCCATTTAGTTCGTCTTTAATTGTGCCTGGTTTTAAAGATGCATCTGCATATATGGAATTTGGTTGTGAAGATTTTTCCTTTATTTGTTCATAAATATCACCCGAGTTTTCGTAATATATCAGATAAGAATCGGTATCAACGTAAGCAAGCTCGGAATTAGGGAAATCTTTAAGCAAGTGGTCGTAATACACCTGTTGCATATGTAATTTGCTCAGTTCGAGTACCGCATAGCCTACATATAGGGGTTGCCGTACATGAACTTTAGTTCTCAGCATCTCTATGAGCACTAGGTTTGAATTGCATATAGTGTACTGTTTTGCATTTATTCTACTGACATAGCGCTTAGCATACTCGACATTTTTGTTCGTATATGCTCTCAGGTAACAAGCATTTCGAGGATTGAAAATCGACCTTCCATAAAGACAATTATTCCCGAGTTTAATTAAATCCTTGTCATACTTATTTGTCGCTTCCGATCGCAATTTTAAATTTCTTTGTACATGAGTGCCTAGCCAATAGGACTGCTTGAATTTTATGACGTTATGAATTTTTGAAATGACAAGACCATGTGATAAATAGTACTTGATGTTTGCAGCATGTAGCAAAATGCGTTTTTGATCTAAAAAATTAGGAGTAAGACGTTTTTGCGTTTTCATTTTTGCATCTCCTAAAAACTGTTTTTGCAGTGGTGATAACATATCGTACTTTATGTCAATGTGACTAATTATTAAAGGGAAGTTTTTTAACTTGTCTTGCACTGCTGTAGGAGTGCTGATATCGACTTCTATAAAGTAAGAGTAATCACTGTCTATTGGAAGTTGGCAAACATGCTCTAAAAAGGAGTCCTGATCAACTACATCATATATTTCGAAACCACCATATGGTAACTTGAAAAATCCTAGTATTAAACCATAAAGACTGCAAATGTCGTAAAATATAAGAAAACTTTCGGGTTTTGAACTGTCGTATAAATCGCCCATATATTTGTTATTTGCTTCTTTATATTTAGACAGGGCTGCCACACAACCTCCACGGATGTTTTTTTCGATAAGAAGGTAGATATGTTGATTTGATATTAATTCCAATGTTATCTTACTGGTTTTTAAAGCTGTATCGAAGGCGTAGGCGGGGTAGGTCGTGTAATTTACTATATCGAGGTTGTGTATTTTATACATTGTATTACGAAATTTGTAAAATAAATCTGCAAGTATCAAAACATCGGAAATATTGTAAATTCGAGCATACATTGCCAGATTTTCGCAGTTAAATGTATTGTAAACATTCACTGCATGATCGTAATCTTCGGTAGATATATGAGTTTTTGTAAGCACATTATAGAAAGCCTCTTTTTCAGGCAGACCAATTTTAAAACAAGTTTTTAGATTGAATTTTTCGTACGGAAACACTTGCTTTCTTAACATTAAATTCCGTTTTTGAGCTGTATCGAAATATTGTGATAAAATTGGGAAAGTATGATTACCATCTTTTGCAACTTTCATCAATGAGTCAATACTTGCTTGTAAAAATTTGAAACTGTCCGAAAATATTATATTCCTGCCAATTGTTACAGATATAATTTGATTAGTGTTTTTGGCAAGTATAGATATATCGCCTGTATTAATGTCAAGTACATCTAGATTACGAAGAATCCAATGGATGTCGAATGACAAATTATGGAAATAACATTTAACAATATCTACCTCTTTTTGTTTTAAATTGCATATTCCGTGGGATAATCCCCAAATATGGGCGTCCCGATGCCTGTGGTGCAAATGGATAGGTTGATTTAATGACATATATTTTCCACAAATAACACAATTTTTATTTTCGGAATACATTTTCATTCTGTCTGCATCTGAAACGTATGGTACAGGTCTAAACTTGCGTATTTCTTTTTTTAATTCTTGTGAAACAGCATAGATTCGTTTCAGAAAATGTCTGGATGCCTCTTTTCCTATGTAAAATACTGGATCTCCAATTAATTTACCTTCATCGTTGACAATAATGTACGAATATGATATCACCTCGTGTTCTTTGATTTTATTACCTGCAATATTTGTATATACATTAATTTGTGTTTCAAAATCTGAAAAAATCGTAAATTTCGCCAATTCCGATTTGTGATCGTTTTTAAATTGTAAAGTTTCACCTGGTTGAGGAAAAACTAATTGCTGAATAGGAAAATTACTACACAGTTGTTGATGTTCTTCGAGATTTTGTTCACTGCTAAGACCTGTCATACAACGAAGGCATGGGAAACATTTTTTTTTATATTTTTGTCCAAACAGTAAACTAACATTTCGAATATAGCAAAAATGATATTTACCCAATTCGTTTACAAGTAACATTAAATTTAATATTTTTCTGGGATTGATCAACTTCGATAGACGATGAATTGATATATGATCAGTTTTTTTGGGGTTTTTTTTTAACCATGTTTCCACCTGCAATATATTTATTCCTATATTATTCTGTTTTTCGAAAATGTCTATGTCTCGGGAAGTGCAAGGAAAAGTCATGTTTTCAAAATTAAAATTGTTCTCATATTGCTTTATATATGATTGTTTCTTTTCTTCGTTATTTAAATATTGATACACTTTAAAATAATGTGATATTACTGCATTTTTAAAACA
>JAQFYR010000446.1:0-12875 GCA_034694985.1 Campodea silvestrii
CATATTAAGATTCATAATTATTATTATGATGATTTTATTGATGTTAAAATAGATTCATTATAAACTTCTTTTTTGGGAGGGGGGGGGGGAGTTATAAAGTCAGCATAAAATGAATTTCCAAAATCACAGAAGAACCTTTTCGTCGATGTCAACTTTAAAAATATTCGTACCAACTATTAATAATAAATGTATCAAAATAATTTAGTAAAAACAAAAATGTGCTACCCGGGCAGACTAGTAAGTTATCAGAAATAACAAAGTAAATGTTTTCACTGTACTATAGCTATCGTTTTAATTTTACATGCATATTTTTAATTTTACACGCATATGAACTTACTACTGCGTAAAAGTTTTACTATATGGAATAAATTATGAACGAAAACACTCTAAATTCAAACCACATTATGATTTTTGTTTTACCATTAAGCCACGTGTCATAGGCGTAGCTTTGGAGGGGCGCAACTGCCCCTCCAAATTTTCGAAAAGTTAAAGGAAAAAATTAAAGAAAGAAAGAAAAAAGTAAGAAGAAAGAAAAAAAATACGAAATTTTCGAAAATTTATTTAAAATATTGGTGTAAAACAGCACATGCGTAAATGGCTTCCGATGGAGGATGTTTTCTTCAAACTGTAAGAAATTATAGAAAGAAACGGTGAAAAAGAAATATAAAAATCGAGTAATATCCCCAATTAAATCCTAAAAATCCCATTAAAACACCGTTTTTTATATTTTTATATATAAATTTTTTATTTTAACAAAAATGTCGAAATTTCGTCATCGCTTCGCTCGGGCTTTCGTGCTTCATTCACAACCTCACTACTATTCAGGGATGCGCCTCCCCCCGAAATCAGTGACTGTGCCGCTACTGGCCCTGTATATACAAAGTATACTGGTTGTTAAATATGCGTACAATTTTCTCTCTTTTTTTCTTCATAAAACCAACATTGGTCAAACGCATAATTTCTATGAAGTCCAGCCCCCCAAACGTAACTTCTACATTACGCCGATGCCACGTGTGGTCAATAAGTCTACCGACGACCAACGACCTATGTTAAATAAAAAATAAAATATTTCAAGATGCGAAATTCAAGGTCCTGCATAATCTATCGGCATATTACAATCAGAGAAAATCAGCGTAACGAAGAAATTTGCAAACAATGAGGGCGTAATTACGCCCAGTCATTTGTCAGAAGAATATCTTACGTAGTTAAGAATGGAACTAGATATCCGAAGCTTGTTGTTTCCACCTTACGTAAATGTTGTATTCATTAGTAGTAATATATGCGAGTAGTTTCAATTTTGCATAAAACTTAGTAAACAAATGGAATTATGCTCTGACGTACATGTGACGACATAACCTTCGATGACCTTTAGTGTTAAGAGATGGAAACGTAGTTTAAATGTAATTAAAGTTAAGTATTTGCATTTTTACTACGCCTATACTGAATATTTTATTCGTATTTAAAGGAATAAAATCAAACACAAGGAAAATTTACAGGATATTGATCTTTATCCTCAACTAAAATTTAAAAAAATAATGTCAAATAGTGTGCGAGTCGTTAAAACACTACAGAAGAGCTTTGAATTTCAATGTTTTGAAGATTGCGTTGAAGCCCGAGGACGCCGAGGTCGACTCTATTAAACGTTCCATACATTTGAAATCAGGATTTAAATCAATTTCTTGGAAGCAATAATAAATCTTTGTAGATTCAACAATAATGTAATTTAACGAAAATCTCTCACAATTGATATTTAGGATTATTATAGTTAGATATTTGGTAAATTTGTTGAAAATAATACAAATATTCTGTACTTCTTATACAATAATTGCTGAAATTTCATTACTTTGTACTTCTTGGATAATAAATTGTTGACTAAATATGCATCAAAACCTTTCTAAGACAATATCAATTTTCAAAGCAACTGATAAGGGGTCCTGTGGCTGATTGGATAAGGCGCCCAACGCTTATCGGGAGGTGCTGGGTTCGATTCCATCCGGTGTATGATTTTTTCTTGGTCTTAAATTATTCTTTAATTTATTGCAACGATGCCTAGAATTCATTATTTAAGAACAACATAGGTCTTCTTTATTGTGAAACTCAACAAAGAAAATAAAACTAGAGACATTTTCCAGTCGAAAATATATTTTGGCTGAGATTGCGATAATATTGTAAATTGCGCAATTTCATTTAAGATAATTAAAATAAAATTGTAATGATTTGAAAATACAAGAAATCATTTACAGTATCATACACAAAGTTTTACGAAGTTCTGATAAATTACACTGAGGAAATAATGCGCTCACATTTTCTAGTAGCAACCAATCCCGATCTACATTCCTAAACAAACAACTGCATCAGGAAATACAGCACCTTTATGTAATACTAGAGCATTTTCCTTGTCAGGGGAGTCTTAAGAAATTTTGGGGCCAGGGACTACGCTCCGCTACGGGGCACCTAAATATTTATCAATAATAGTGTGAATTTCAGTACTTTTTTTTAATTTGAACTGTAAAGCGTCTGCGTAAATAGGAGCACGTAAATGTTTTACGTTTTCATTCCTAAGAGCGATATTTTTATCCAATTTCAAGAGAAATTGTACACGGTTTCCTGCATTCCATAGAATTTTACTTTTTGTTCTCCTGTTTGGGGGATCCCTAAATTCGGAGGCACGGGGCTGCGGCCCCCTTAAGACGGGCCTGATCTTTCTAGTAGGTCTAATAAATGTAAAAAGACATTTAATAGTACATGTTATCCAATTCTTGTGATGCGGTACTCGTGCATAATTATATTGCTTAGCATACCTTAAAGCGTAAAATCATAAGGTTGCAGTAAAAATTACATAAATCACGTACCTTTTCACACTTATTATCATAAAGTTTGCCGCCATAACAAAGACACATCCTGAAGGGTGAATCTTTGATCCACATAATTAAACGCGTGCTTACGTTATGTAATAAAAACTACTGAAATAAATTAACATGTGGATTCTAGAGAATACATCTTCTGGCGTAGAATATGAGTACAGTATGACAGCTTTTCAATTTTACCTTATTTCAAGTTATTAAGAATTAATTGTGGGATTTTAGAGATGAATGTATGAAGAAAATATTATGATTTAACAATTTATTGTAGAATGGACACCAATTTAGTAAATTCCTTACCACTCGCTGTACAAACATTCAAAACTAGTAATAAATCCATACTGTATACTGTATCTTGATCCAAAAAATAAGCACCATGGGTGCTTTAAAACGATAACAATGGCCGTAACTCAAAAATAAGATTAATATGAGAGCGTACGGATAACAAACGTATGCTTTCTTTATTATTAGATATCGGTCTCAATCAAATTTGACACCTTTAAACAAACAAATATGTCTACAATCACAAATAAATATATAAAAAGCACAAAAAATTGTAAAAGAACACAAAAAATGGAGAAAAAAAGGACAAAAAATTATAATAATCACAAGAAATATGTAACAATCACACACAAATAGATTTCATGAATATATACTGATAAGTAAATTTTTGCTTGTCTGAAGATACCCAACTTGGGTGAAACAGGGTGGCAAATTAAATTTCATGTAAGATGTCTATAATTTATTCATGTTGAATCAATAATTTTTAGGTAGTTTTTTTCTTATATTTTCCTCATCCTACGTTTTAAGTCCAAAATCTCCAAATGGGATGTTTGGACACCTCTTCTCTGCTCTCAACAACTTACCCGTAATAAATTCCGATGACGTTCTAGTGACATGAATATCATCAATATGAACTGGCATAGTTTCAACTTCATCTCCATCAATGGTGACGTCACCTCTCTGACGTAAGCGAATCACGTGACCAGAGGATCGAACCAACACTGATTTGGTGCAGGATGGAAATGATGATAGAACACTTACAGGGAAATTCATCGCCTGTTGAGAAAAACAAGAAAATAAATGCGAGCCCAATTAATTAAGGTAATAGTTCATTATAAAATTCTTACTCAGTTAGATTCATAAGGTAAGAGTAGGGTGACCATATTTTAAGTAATCGTAAACGGGACACTTTAGATTTCCATATGAGAAGTAGAAAACTGCAGTATGCGAAAATTGTAACAGAGAGTGGATAAGGGCGGAGCCGAGTCCAGACTCCGTTGCCTTAGGCGGTTGGAGTAATGAAAAGTGTTGAATCGCTAAAATAAAAAATAAAAAATTGCCGAGCAACTAAACGAAGACCAAATTTCCCGCTTTTTTTTGTTTAAAACGTGCATTTTAAGGTGATTTTTAAGATTTTCTAACTCATTTCCCTTTACCTTACTTTTCCATTTCGAAAAGCCGTTTGGGTATCTGGAAAATTTTGAAAAGTGAAAAGTTGGCGCTTTTGCTGAAAGGCGCTGTTGACTGTTGAGATTTTTAAAGGGGGAATTCCATCTAAATAAACTGCAGAAGAAACGGTGCTGCCCGAGTGAAGCGAGACCGAGAAAATATTGAGTTTATCAAGAGCCACCCGATTTTGGGTAGAAAATATTGAGTTTTAATGCGATTTTTCAAGAGCCACCCGATAAGAAATAGAGAATGACGTTTTACAGAATTTAATCTAGCAATAGTTTTATTTAATAATTTTTTAACCCTTTAAAAAAACCGGGACAAACGGGTGTCCCAGGTGGCTTTGTCTGGGACACCTCAATGGAGAACTAAACGTCCGGTCATCCTAGGTAAGAGCATCTTTCTAAATAATGGATAAAAACTCATTGCAAGAGTGGAACAACTTCAGGTTTGCGAAACCAACCTACTGCACAGCATTGCAACAGTTTTCTTTACACCATAATATCAATAATAGTTAACTCCAGGAAAATGAAGTTATATACAGTATGTCAGACCACGTAAATGATCACTGCACAGCTGTAGAATGCAAGAATATTCTCAAAAGAAAGCTGGCATATGTCGATATGTGACTGAAAGTTAATTTATTTGGGCTTTCCTTTGGATGGTCCGAATGATCATTTTCGAACCATTATAATACTTTAAGAAATACGAACCACATAAATGTGTCATGTATGAATTTGAAGCTGTATATTAAACATCAAAAAGGTATTTAAAATTCATTAAAATATTAGGTCGAATCGTTCTATTCTGACCTGTATGAAATGAAAATGCTTCGACGGAGCGTCGTTTCTGCTCTTTCAGAAATGGTTTAAACACTAGTTGACTTGCTCTTTCATATATTATATCGAGGGCCTGTCAGACGCTGATGAATGACAAATGCATTAAAACTAATCCGACAATTAAAACAAATGTATGATACTTGACATTTTGATTTTTTTACATCTCTCTTCTTACCCAATATTGCTCTGTTTTACAGATTTTAAACAGTCCAATGTTTTAACTAAGAATCGCGATTACGTCTATTCAAAATCAAAACGTTACCACAAATCTAGTTTATTCCACAGTTTATCTATTTTTAACCCTTTCTGTTTCATTCTAATTTCTACAATAGTCAGCTATAAGCGTCCTCACTCCTCATCGAGATGCTCACCCTGGAAATTCCCGGAACCCGGAAATATGAATAAAATAATTAATAATAACGATAAAGACCAAACAATTAGATTTTTAGAAAAGAGGTACGTTATAAACAGTGCATCATTTCCATTTTTAATCACAAAAATGAAAAAAAAAATTATTCATTTCTTCAATCTAGTTCATACGTCAACTTTGGATTTAAAATGAGGAATCAAAGTTGCCCACTCTTACTTTTTTTCTGCGGACACCCATGGAGTATTAAGCAGCTATAAGGAAGAACATCAGTAATGTTGTATAAAGTAGAATTGCATTTTAATGATCAGTTTGTGGTCATAAAAAGTGAATTATATAATTTTAAAACGAACATAAAAATATCATTCGCGTGAGTAGCAAAGAAAAGGGAAATGTAAAATCTCGTGAATTTACTTGCTTCGCCAATCATCAGCTGACACAATGTAGACAAAATATAAATATCTACAGAATGATGTCTCGGGAAATATAATCTGCATTTAATATACGAAGCATTTTCTTAGTTTAGACAAGTCGTAAGTGCGAAAACAAAATTGTGATTTTTTTTTATAACACTTGAAAAATTAATTTACATCTAATTTTATTGGTATGGAATGTTCAAACTGTCACTGCATAGAAACGTCAACGGATTCAAAGAGATTAGTTTGCTTCCGTGCTTTCGTTGGAATCGTAGCGGTTTGGTTTATTTCATGTTATTATTGTCTGTGGTTTCTGTTTTCAGAGTTTCCTTATCTAACCTAATTCTTGATTTTTTACTGTGATTTATAAATGATAACTTACTGTATAGCTACAGCATCGAAGCAGATTTCTGACAATATCTTTGAGAAAATACAATGTACAGTCTTTTTGATCAATGTCTTTAGCGTTCTGACGTGTATTGGTGTAAAAAGTTTGTCTTTTTGATCAAAATTATAAAAACAAGACTTAACTGTCTGGTTGACTGGTTCATGAATTATCATGAAACAGTTTTGATGTTAGTCTTCGTCAGTTAATGTTACATGAAAAACATATTTCATGAACATTTATTTAAATATGATTTGTGATTACAAAAATGAATAGCCACGTCTAGACGCAATGGTCTGATCCTGTCACGAAAATAGCAAAACTGAGTTTTCAACGTAATCGTACAAACGTTTCCAAAATACAAAAGTTTACTAAACTCTTATATTTTAAAAAAAGTTTGTACGATATTATAACGATAGTAGTTTTTCGTCCAATTAAGTGGTAGGAATCCAGCATGCTTACACCTAAAATATTATTTGAAGAAACGCCTCGGAAATCTACGAAAATACTTGTAAAATATTTTATTCCCAGTTTCACCTAACTTGAACAGTTGAATATCACCCCAACCAGTAAAAACTTATTTAAAATACCATCACAAAATAATATTGTGATTTTCCTTTACGCTCACGAGTTGAAACAAAATGAACAGAATTATCAACCCAACATTAAAAAACGCCCATACTTCAATTCCATTTTTATTTCACTCAAATGAATAACGATCCTAATCAGAAATAAAAATCTTGAAAAAATACAGAAAAAGTGTGAAGCCTATTTCCACTCGATGCTCACATAATGATGAAGTAACACAATCACTTTAGCGTGAAAAAGAAATCTTTTACATGCCCTTCTACCTTTCAAAAGATATTCATAATACACTCCACAAGAACATGCAATTATTTTTGTATAGGGATGTAAGTATTTATATATTTTCCTGAGAGTTTATGTGAAAACTTCAAATTGACTTTCGCCAGATGGGGGGAGTATACCAAATAAAATATACTATGTTATTAGGAAGATGATGTGAAACTGCATGTTTTTTTCTCTTTTGTATGCTGGTGACTTTTTCTCAGAGATATAATTTTTTCCGTTAGTTTGTCTTCATCATAAATGACACGCCTGGATGTTACGATAGAACGAAGAAAGTTGCTAAATTTCGTTATTAACAGTTTTCTTCACGGCAGTGTCGTCCTTCCTCGCAGCGTATTAATTACCGACAAGATTGAGTAGAAAGTTTTTTTGGGGATGATAAATATGCAGAAAGCGTACGAATTTCACTGGATGAAAATATACCTAATAGTTTATGTAATATAGTCATTATATAGTGTTATAAAATCAAAGGGGATTTTGTTATCTAATGGATGTTTACATAATAGCGGTGGTGTAATTATATTTGATTTTTCGAAATAGATAAATGCTCTATCCAAATTTTCGGTTCATCCAAATTTTTCACGTAATTTTTTAATATATTTCGAATATTGTTATATTATTAGTTTTGTTAAACGCTGTCGCCGTTTATAGGCATGGAATAGGAATGTAAAGTAATAATGACAGACAGTGACAAGGAATAGAACCCATTGCCCTTTCTTACTCTTTGCCACATACATTCTGCAGTTTTCGAATTTATAAATATTTGGAGCCAAATTGAAATTTCACTACATTGCTGGTATATTTGCTTGGTAGTTTGCTTGACTCACCAAAAGTCAAATAATCGAAAATTAATAAAAATGGGAAATCGTAGAAAACGAGGAATGTATCACAAGTTTGATGACAGTATTAATAAATGAAGTGTAATTTTTCACCTCTCACTTGATTTCATTTCTTATAATTTGCAATAGATTTCATAATTATCAGTGATTGAGATGAGCAATGTCGAACATGTTGGAAAACAGAATATCTTGAAATGTAGCATGAGATATATGCTGGGAACGTTTTTCATTTATTAAAAAAAAAAAGAATATATCATTTAAAAGGAGTGCAAGACGATCCTCCCCAGAATTGCAATTCTTAATCGGCATTAAGTGCAGCAGAGATTTCGATTAAAAATGTATCAGTTTATTCGTATATCGTTATCATACATAATATTGTATTATTGGATCTTGTCTCTTGAACCGATATATACCCACTTAAAATAGCTATAAACGAAATTAATTTAAATGAATATTAAGTTTCGAAGTTTACGTTCCACCATTTAAGAAGCATTTAATCTACAGGTTTTTAACATTAACTAAATGTTGTATATGTTTATACAACATTGTTATGCATTAACGGAACAAACGAAATTTCTTAAATAATCTAAACCTATGTAATATATTTCATTTAACTTTAAATTAAGGTTGAATACATTTTAGTTAAGAGTTATTTCCAATATCGAAAACTGAATTAATGTTGACACAAATGCAATATGACGACTCGACGTGATGTAAATCTCACATCTTATCCTGAAAATTAGCGAATCTCCTAAGTATACCATCTACTAATTAACTAATATCTTATGCAATAATAAAACAACCATAAAACCTAAAGCGATTAATCTCCCATCACAAGGACACTTTTAATGGCATCCAATTAATATTTAACTCCATTACGTAATTCGCTAATTTGTCGAAGCGTATATAGAAAGCAAACAATAGCTTGGGAAGTACAATGATCTTTCATTCATTCATTCATAATGGAGAAGAAAAAGGGGCCTCTTCGTGAATCATGATTATATAGAAACAATAATATAAGAAGAACTAAATAGTAAAAGTCGTGGGGAGTACTGTATGATGGAAGCGCAGCAGGCCTCGACCTCTGTTTGGATGTGGTTGGAATATTTATGAAAAATGGAAATTTTATTCGAGTCATATAAGAGGATTTTTTTAATTGTTTTAATTTTATAACGTTGTTCAGTGCAAAACAAAGCAGAAATATAGAATTAATGTATAAAATGAAATAAGGATGAATTATTCTTGTATTCTGAATATACAGTTTTTCGTTGTTTTGTGAACGTTATAGATAGTATTATTTTCGTGACGATCGAAATCAATTGCCAGGGGCGTCCTAATAAATTTTGAGGCCCGGGGATACATCTTTATCAACAGTGTATTTTTTTAACCTTTTTGCTCCAAAATCGGTAATATTACAAGTAATGTGGAGGGCAATAGAAGCCAGTAGTGCTTTTCAATTGGAATAGAAATACGTAAATAGGAGTACAAATATACCCGAGCCAAATGACTGAAATGAGGACAGAAACTTTATGTTTCCGTTCCTAAGAATGTAATTTTTATGCAATTTCAACAAAAATTGTGCAAGATTTTCTGCATTTTATATAATTTTCATTTTTATTTTCCTGCTTGGGGCGTTGGGGGGCCCTAAATTCGGGGATAGTGGCATGCAGCCCTCTAACCACCCATAAGACGGGTCTGCCAGTTGCAATTTCTAAATCAATTATAACGAGTAAGCGGAAACATTGTTTCATTAAAAAATAATTGTGAACTCTGTATCAGTCGAGGATATACGAAGGGAGTAATACGAGTGACCCCTCCCCTCTGTAGAAAGGATAAAAGAAAGAGTAAAGGAGAAAAGGGCAGAAAAATAAGGAAATTTTGAAGAAGAAAAAAAGACAAGAAGCTTAAAATAAATATCTTTCCGAAACCGCAATCGCGTGCCGAACCTTCCCGTGCCCATTATACCATATAGTCCATGAGGAGCTAAAAGGTGGCAAAACACGTGTCTGATGCACCCTATATTCCTCTATTCACAAGTTAACAAGAAAAAAACCAATGGGTGGCTTGCTACCAAGTCTAAGTTTCAAATGATTAATAAACATTGAATTTTAACAGCGTATTTTTGACTAAAAGATTTAAAAAATTCGCCCTTTCTCATCTTGCGCAGTAGCGATCTTCGACGAGTATTGGGGTTACCATATCCAAAGTCACTACTTTCCCTGGTTTCTTTTTTCCCTCTGCGACAACTGAATCCGTCACATCCGTCTCTGTTCTACCCCCCAAAAATTAGGTTTTAATAACCTTCAATTCAGAACGTCAGATCGTCATGTACATTTTGTGAGCGTTATTAATTGCCTCTAAAGTTAATACGCAAGTAAGGGTGCGAAAGTAACCCCCCGCCCTCCCCTCCACATACACACCGATTGATTATAGAATAGTAGAACAATCTCGATAAAGAAGGAACTACACGTAAAAAGATGAGCTCAATCAAGAAAGTACCTTAGCCACAAAAAAAAAGTTAATTTCTCACACTTTTTCTTGTCTCCTAAATGTGCTATTCAAATCCGCGCAATGAAAACGAAACGAAATGTTCCTTTGTGCTATACAGAAGTACTCTGATTTTCAATACCACCGTGATTTTATATTCATAATGTGCCTGCAGTATGTCCAAAGGAAAAAAAAGATCAAAGTCAGATAGGCACTGTGTCGGTTGAACTCCCTCTTAACAAGTTATACGTACTTTTTCGATTCAATTATTTTTGTGAGGTATACAGTTATACACTATACAGTGCAAATAAACGCAACAACTTTTCGGCCACTTTCCCGTGGCCACCTTCCACTACGGAGCGCTTAAATCTATACCAATAATGTATTTTTTTCCACCTTTTTGTATCGAAATCGGTAATATTATTAGTAGTGTGACAGCCAACAGCGCTTTCTGATTTGGACTGTAGTGATCTGTAAAATAGGAGTAAAAATGTGCTCGAGCGAAACGACGGGGGGAAATTGTTAAGTTTTTAATTCCAAAGTTTCACGCAATTTCAAGAGAGGTTTTGCAGGGGTTTGTACATTTTACATAATTTGACTTTTTTATTCTCCTGCTCAGGGGCCTCCAAAATTCGGGGGCCCGAGGTTGCAGCCCCCCTTAAGACGGGCCTTGGTTTTGTTCCCACAAATTGGTAGTTTCCCAAGAAAAAGAGGATGTTTTATTATTAATCATAATATATATAATATATTAGCTACATGAGTTCGATCTACAAAAATACTATATATCCATTACAACAAAACGAAAGAAATGCTACAAAACAAAAATTAAAACGAAGAACTGACCCTAATGAACTTTTGAAACGAACTGTAGAGATCTTATAACCTACACAAACTGAAACCAAATTCTAATTTAATGAATACAAATTCGACACCGTTACCTACTCGTACACAAATGGAGAATTTGTACGTAGAAACATACAAATGCTATTTTCCGTCGACGCCTTTATTTCTGGTTTTCTTCAAGTTGCCCGATTTGGAAGCATGTTATAATTGTATTGCGGTACTTACATACTACACAAAGGTCAGCAACTCCATAAATTTGAATGGGATATTAATAACCTAGTAAATCATAAAAATAAAGTAATTAGGAAGTAATCATAGTAACTACAACAAAATAAAAGTGTACCATTTTGAAGCATTACGGTAATAATTATTAATATTCAGCTAAGGATTGAGGGAACAGATAAAATTTATGAAACTTGATTTTTTAGACTATTGCGGTTGAAAGTTGAAATAATTATCTCATTGTTGCACTTCTTTTAGAGAATGGTAGGGTTTACCTCGTCGTATTTAAATAAATTTGTTAAAAAAATATTACATAAAACAACGAAAATATCTCAAGAAATTCGTGTGTGTACGGCTAATGTGATGTTTAGCAAATATTTGATAGAGTTGAAAGAAAAATAGCTATGCAGGATTTTTCTTTTCTTTTTTTTAAATAAACTGTGCTGGTCTTATAAATAAATAATAATTTATATAATGTTCTCTTACGAAATTCATATATAGGCTTTGATTGAATTGAAATTTACATTAATGATTTTTTCTGGAGTTTGGAAATATTTTAGTTAGTACAGGCAATATAAGATTCTCATAAAAAACTGTGGCAATAACTGATAAAAAATAGATTTTTACAACTAATTTTTACTTTTTTCATAATAAAAACGCCTCAGATATATAGGTACAAGCCGAATGTGTCTTTTCAACTGATCAAAATTTTCCTTTTATTTCTTTCTAATACATTGCAGTGTAACTTATTGTTTTGTTCGATTAGAGATCGAAGGAAAAATAAGCATTTTCGAGAAACAAGGCTGCGTATATAAAGAACGTATTTAATTTATTATTTCGTTTTTCAAGGAACACGAAATATACGAAATTTGAAATTTCTTACCGTACATGTACTCTGTTATAAACAACTTTCGATTTTTCTTTATTTGAATTTTCTAATACTTAATCTAAGAACATCCAATCATTTATTTTCGGCTCAATTTTCGCAGTATTCCGACGTCATCGCCTTATTTGTTTATTTTTTAAGCAAATTCGGTGGTAAAACACGTTTTCACATTAAAGGTTTTTTCATTACAACAAAAGCTTCAGGTCATCAATTTTACATCCATTGTGATAAGAAATATACATTTTAATTTCTACCATATTCTTTATTACTTATTTATTTAAACTGAATAAATCCCCCGTAAGGTAATTATATTATATGTAAATATTGTACTGAATATTAGAGGATCATAGGATCAAGCAGACAGATGTTTTACCACCACCATTTAGCCCCTCAGGGGTCACCTATGTATGG
>JAQFYR010000447.1:0-12875 GCA_034694985.1 Campodea silvestrii
CCCTCTTTACACAAAATCCCCACCATGAAACATTGCTGACTCCCTTAGTGCCTATTATTTTAAACTCATAATGCAAATTATATCCTTACTAGAGAATTATAAACACCCCTTGGTGTTCAGACAGAAATTGGAGGGAAGAAAATATTAAGTTACATATTCTTCTAACAAAAGCCTCTCTACTATGACTTTTTGTATTGGCAATTGGAGTATTAAATGACATTTCTTCCCTTGAAGTTGTGAGAAATACAATTTAGATGATTGGTGTATTCCTTGTCTTCCCTAGAGACCCCCTCTCTCCCTCCCTACCTCCCCCTTTTCATCCATCTGTTCCTAAACAATCCATTAACCAGTGAAAATGGAGTGAAAGCTTTCAGCACTTGGTGACACACAATTTGGCTCTATACACAGATATTAACTGACACCACATTTAATTTATTAGCAGAATTTCCTTTTCATTGGTGAGTTTCTTCATTCGGTTAGGAATTCATTATTATGTGGTGGAGATCCGATTAGGTCAAATGTAGGAGAATGTGGAAAAGCCATCCACAATGGGGAAATAAACTTTGTTAAATACTGAATTGCCTGATTCAGTGTCACATCAGTGTGGTTGATGATGTGAAATCTTGGAGGTATCAACCTAATTTGCAGTTAGGCAGTTTTCGATATGATAATAGTGATATAGATATCAATGACGTGATGTTGTCTTCAACATTGATTGTGTTAACGTCATTTAAGAATCTTCCACTCGATTTGTTCAAAGTGTAATTGCTTTAGTGTTAACGAGTAACTACGCATGGATAATGCCAATTCATTATTCAAAATCTCATTTATAAGCGTATAGCCTAACCATCAGATAAAAATTTTTTTTAAATTAAAATACACTTTAATAATCTGAATAATATTAACATCATCGTAAATTGTACAAAAAACGTGGAGACTTTATATGCTGAATTACTGTAGTTGAAACCTGCGAGGCATATGAGTACTGTCATCGGATCATCAATAGAATTCGAAGGAAAAATAATGATTATACAGCATTATACTACAAAGAAAAAAAACTCAAAAGGATTTTTTTTAAGAAGATGAGAAACAGAATTCAGTAGGGTAGTCTTATAGCTTCAGTCGAAGTCAAAATTAGAAGAAGAAGAAGAAGAATGAAAAAAAGAACTAACGAAGGGAAAAGAGGAAGTTAAATTTTGAATATGTTTGAAATGTTGCATGACTTTACATGCTTTTCTCCGGAAATGTAAATCATGTAACCTATATCCATAACATTTCAAAAGACTTTCGCAAACCTAAGAGAAACAAGTGCCAAATACCCACATCACTTGAGAACTTATTATTTAACTCAAACTCTCATTTCTGATGAAATAAACTTTAATCAAATTAGTGGTGATAGACAACAGTAACGTAGATTTTTCTGCTCCAGATTCTAACGATTTATAAATTTCCTGAAAACTGAAAGTTGAGGTATTTATGTAAGTTCAATATTCATATTTTTTCTGAAACAATTTTTGGCATAAGATATTTGTTTTCTGTTCTTTTTTTATTCAAATGCATAAGAAAGTAGGTAGAGCATGTTGTGAAATATACATTCCTCAGCAGTTTCCTCTGCACTAATTGGACAGATCTGTTGTACGCATGTGAGGTTCGTATAAATTGTAGGCTATTTGCCAATTTCCTTTTGTTTTGCTTTGTGAAAATGAAAATTATCGTTTTGGAGAAGATAATAACGTTGCGATGTCGGCAGTGAAAAAATAGTTTACTCCAGTTCAAAGAAAATGGTTTAAATTCTAATGGTTTTATGAGGTTTGCTTACAAGTAAGTGCATGAGATTTGTCATTCTGGATCATAAGTTAGATTAATTTGATTAATTTTGATACAGATAGACGTTACCAAAACTATACTTGTTGACTTAGAAATGAAACTCTTTGTAACAATGTGATTCCAAATTATTAGTTCTTGATTTTCTCTTGAAATATATTTTTTTTTCTTCTTCTAATAACCGTATTCGACTAATTAATTTTGTACCTGGAGGAAAATAATCAAAATATATGTCAGAGAAAAAAACGCAGACTTCAAAATAGGTAGAAGCCCGTTGATGAGGGATTTAAGAGAAAAATCGAAATTATAAGTAATTGGATTATCCTGTACATAGAAATCATTTCAAAATTTTCGCACATACTAGTCTAATTTTATTGCTACCGTACTTTAAAAAAATCGCTCTTTCTGAATTAAATTAAAAATCAACACTATTTGTAATACAAGGTTACTGAAATCATAACGACAATGCAATAACTTTCACCACATGTCGTAATTCCGTCAGCAAGAAAGGAAGCTCCAGAAAGGTGTATTTCTTATTTGAATCTGTAGTCAAAATATTTAGACAACAGAACAAAAGAAGTATATTTTCCTAGAAGTGAAACTCAAACCCCAACTATGCAAACAGAAGTACTTACCTATCTTTCTGTTCAGCAGCTCTGTCCCTCTGTCTTCTATTTTTGAACCAATTGGACACCTGAGTTGTAGTAAGACCTGTGGCATCTGCAAGTTCTCGTTTTTCACGTGGGGAGGGGTAAGGGTTATGTTGATACCAATCACGAAGAACACTACGAGATTTTTCCTGTACAACAAAAGGAGGAGGAAAAAAAACATTGGAATAAAAACACATTTTTTCCTGGTTGTTGACTGAAAAACAATAAAGGGTAATTTTTGTTTGTATAGATGTGTGGATTTGTTTGCAGTGATTGTGTGCAGTGATTGTGTGCAGAAAATTAAAGAGATTAACAAATTAAACAGATAAATCACAAATATACTTTAGACATTTTAAGAAATTTTTTTATATTATTTTTAAGAAGAATAATTTATTATTGTGCATTTTTTTTATATCAACATGCAATAATTTCGTCGTGATTTTAAATTATCCATTACTTTTCGACATATTTGTTCACCAAAATCATGTTTACGAGATGTAAATCCTAATGATTAAACATGGGATGTATTTTATTAAAGTTGACAATATTAATACCATATCATTACATCTCTTCGCCACGAGGACTTATGAAACGCACAATGACATTATTATGAAACAAAACAAAGTGATACATAATTATAAAACACACTTGACTGAAATGTTGTCTTACCTTGAAACAGTAACTTGTTTCTTCCCCATCCCATATTGTTCTTGGTAATGGAAATTTTCTTCTAACCCTATATTTTCCAACAGCACCGAGGGGTCTACCACGTAATTTCTCCGCTTCGATGTAATGGGCTTTTAACCATAAGTTCTAAAATGAAACATTGAAATATAATATTCCCATAGCTCACAGTCTTATATATACAAAACAAAGATCTTAAGTGTGAATATATTGCCTTTTGGGGATTTTACTAGCATATTAAAGAAGTAATAAAATATGATTTTATATTCACTTTCAAATCAGTTTTCTCTGTAGCTAATGGTACATATTATGTTTTCGAAATAATATTTTGTATATAGTATACACCAGATGTATACAGTAGGTTGTGTTTTAAAGCTTAGATTGCCTGTTACTAAACTTACTACTTTGTTGCTTGATGTGCTGGTTTTGTTGTACCGGTATTTTTTTTATTGTTATTTGTATTTTTTTAAAGTAGAAAGTATAATATACGTCGCTACGACAACAATATTTGGAACGTGCATTATATATGATCTTCCAAAAGAAGCAGCTTTCTTATATCTTGATATAAACTCGAAATTTTAATATCGATCAAATTAATTTGTCAGGTCTGTACTATCGTCAAATTCTTGCCCCCAAGGCTGCAATTAATTATGAGTCTTCAAATTCTGTTCTTATACGAATTTCGAATATTTCAAATACATATAATCAACTGAGAGTTTGAGTCTTTGAGACCTTTCTATAGGTGAATATGCAAGGGCCTAGATCATTACATTTTAAACTAATACCACTGTCGTTAAGACATTAATGAGGGTAACATAATGACTCTATTGCAATAAATTAAGCTTATAATATATCCTTGTTATAGTACTTGGTTAAAATAATAACTAAGTAAAGCTTCAGTACATGGTGATGCACTAACGATGAGCATCAGATACTAAAATTATATAGGGCCTAACGTATATAGGCTAAATTTACTTACTGATAAACTGATAGATGATTTTTAAACTATCATGTAGCGGTATCGCTGATATATTAAATAACTATATCAAACTTTCAGTGCTTTAAATTAATGATCTTTGTAGAACCAAATCTGTCGTATACTGATTGACAGTGTGAAACAATAATCAGAAATATTATTGCTACTAACCTTTTCACAACTAATGCTCTCAGCATTCCAACCCAATTTCATAATTATTTACAGGAAAAGTTAAACTTTTTTTTAATAAAGTGAATGGTTAACGTATACTTCGTCACTTGTGTAATATACATAGTCTAACAATTAAATTAATGAAAAGAGATCTTGTATTAATGTTTACTAGCTTGTATAATATTCTCATTGGGGAAAATTTGCTGAATGAAAAATTCAGTAAAGAATGAATTAAGATTTTTTTTATGTATTCTCTTATAGTAGAATAATTTAAAAGAGTAGCTTTATGCCGAAGAAAATGTGCTGTGTTTTTTATTACCGAAAAAAATGTAATCAGTTTTTCACTTGTGAAATTGCTGACACAATATTATTACGTTCCGCGCTTCCGGTGAGATAATTAAAAATATTTATTCGTAAGGATTAATATATCCATTAGAACCAATAGAACGATTTCACTCTCATTTTTAAGCGGTTGAAAATGCTGACACTTGAGCAGAGTCGTTTAAACTGATAAAAGTGACCTGCTCGTTGCTCTGCCCTGTCAAAGGGCAATAATTTATGCGTACTGTTCATTAAATTATTATCACCTTTAACCGTCGGCCAAATAGTAAATAATAATAATAAATATAAAACAGGTTGGTCACACATTTATAGATATTCCCTACGTTTTGAAAATTAATTACATCAAAACCAAACGTGACAATTTCATAAATTTGTCTTCTTTTTGGTTATTCTGTATGTAATTTTGAAACAGTACTTTGTGAACCCTATTTCTAGTAAGCTTATTAACTACGAAGATAACCCGATAATTTGTATACTGCATATATATAAAAATTAACTATGCAATGAATGAAAACTGGGACTTCTTCTCTGTTTCTATATTTTTAAATTGTAAAAATATTAATCATAATGTTAGTCAGTCATACCTTAAAAGTGGATGATGCCCACAAATTTGTTTCAGGTGACAGTTGATCTACTTAAATACTATATATGTGTATATACTTATGGAATTAAAAGACGTATGTGTAAGTTCAGATATTGTTGAATTTTCCTAAATTGGTTTAAAATGTATTACGGTATTAAAGCATATCTTTATGTAGCTGACGAAAAACGAAATCTGATCACTTACTACAATGTTGCTTTCTATAATATTTAATATAGAGTTGTAATACTTGTAAATTATTTACTTACATTAAGTGATGACAATGATTCAAGAAACCACTGGAGAAATTTAATCTTCTCTTTGACAATAAAAAAATAATGTGTGATTGAAAAAGTAACGAATCAGTTTCCTTTCTAAATCTGAAACCTCGCCCCAACACTTCAAACTAACGTCACAACAAAACCTTGTATCATACTATAAAATTCACAAGCAATAACCAAATCTTTTTACCTGCAGCTTCGAATGATTATGTGGAGCAAACTGATGACTTTCCAAAATTCTATAAAGTTCTTTATAATTTCCTCTATGAAATGCAACAATAGCTTTTGCCTTGAGTACACTTTCATTTTTATGAAGTTTCTCACAAGCAGGGAGTGACCACAAGAATCGTCCAAGTCGTTCAGTATTCCCTGATTGTTGAAGCACTTCACATACACACGCCACTTGCTCTTGAGTAAATCCAAATGATGGAAGTGGTGCAGAATGAGGTGAAGCTGGTCCCAATGATCCAATACCCAATCCCATTCCAAGGGTACCACCATGAAGACTGGTACCACCTGAACCACCATCTCCTCCCACCAACATGGGAGGTGGACCATCCAACAGCGCATCAAGCGCCGGAGGAGTCCGAACTGCCTGGAAGGCCAGGGTGCCTTCCCACAGGTATGGAACACCTGAAATAGAAATTCAGTATATCAAAACCATTATTTAAATACAATGTCTACAGTGTTAGAATTAATTATTACTTTTAATACTGGGTAACCACCCATATGGTAATTATATAATGCCAATATTGTACTGAATATTAGCTGCTGATGATGTTTGTCTGACTAGCGTGGTCTGGTGGTACAGACCTGTGCGCTGAAAGCCCAGTATAAGGGGTATAAAGTCACGGGAGTGTCAGCATGTCTGATGACTGATTTCCGAAGGGACGAAACCCCTGTCGTATCCCAAACCTTCCCATATAACTGTATTCCTTACATGGGTGAAAGTAGTCCCCTGAGGGGCTAAAAGGTGGTAAAACACCTATTTGCTTGATCCTATCATCCTCTAATATTCAGTACGATATTTACGTTGGAATTATGATTTTGCGTAAGGACGGTACCCATGGTATTCCAGCTAACTTTTCATATTATGCATATTCAATGAGAACGGAATTATGAAAAGGAAGTTCCATTCCATATAGAGTAAATTTAAATGCATAGGAGAAATAACTAGATTTTACTCCGTGGGGTAGAAGTTTCATGCTTTTCAGATATTTTCTTGTTTCAAAGAAAGGGGTATGAAAATTTTGAGTTTTGAATAAATATATAAAAAAAATTGTGTCTTGTAGTGATGCAGGAAGGACTTGAACTTGATTATTTGCTGTAACATAACGGATGGACTGGACTCAATTTTGATATGATATGTTTTATTTTTAGGAAAATTATCGTCGTGTCCGTCGAGTCGTGTGTTTGGGAGAAGGAAAAATGGCAATTTGAGTCATTCTTTGATCACGATTTTTAGCAGTCAAGTATCGTATATACGACTTATCGTTTTCACAATGCTTACAATTTCAACAATGCATAGCTTGTTTTTATAGTTTTCCAACTTTTATTTTTATTTGCTTGTAAATATAAAGCAGTAAATGCAACGAATTGCAATTAAAAGGGAATTACATTTATATGATAAGAACGGAGAAAGCACAATCGTTTTTGGTTCTAGAAGATAATATGATGATTTTCGTAATGTATGCTATTTCAAGCCTTCCCTGTCGGATTTCAAAATATGAAAAATGAAAGAAAATGGAAGAAATAATATTGAAAGAAACGTTACTATGCCTATAATTTTATACCAAAAACTAAATTGTCTGTAACAGCATATACGCTAAATTCTTTTCAGTTTGACCATGCTGTCGGCCAACTGATGTTATACCTTCATATAGAATTTCATTTTAAATCATATAAACTAATTAACTAATATATATTTAATGTGAACAATTTATGTCTACCATTGAAAACTATATGCTAAAAACAAAACTGAAAACAGCCTTTAAGTTCTTTTGAACTACTGTAGTACGGTACTGATAATGTAAAACTATTGGTTATTTAAAAGATTGTCTTCGTAAGTATAGACATGATGAAACGGATTTGATATAATACCTCGGACCTTCGTTTTGAACTTTAAACTTTTATATTTTTTATCATATTATATACAATTTTACTTAATAAATATTGCAAAAACGGAAATGGAGTCGGCATAAGATTTTGTCCTTGGATAGAAAAGTGTTGTTTCATTCATAAAAAGATATGTCGTATCTTCAAAAATTATTGATTAAAGGAAAAATTAGCTGACCTTTGAAGATAATTCTGTTTATTTCCATCTGAAGATTAAAAACTCTTTATAATGAGAATCATTAAGCTGATGTGCTAATAATTTAAGACATAAAAAATTCATTTTACAAAATTTGTTTAATTATGCATGAGTTATCGGCTATAATTGTTACAGTTGTAATTGAATTTGCAATTAACATTGTGTTTAAGAGTAGTTCCAACGTGGGTAGGTCATTTTCAAGGTTTATGGGCGTTTACAGTAAAAATGTATGAGACATGTTTATTACTTGTTATAAAACAAGGAAGTACTACTGTTTTAAAATATCAACAACAATTTGCTTTAACCAGATTATTCCAAATTGTGCACAGAATTCATCGGAGATATACAAAGACCAGATGGAGAATCAATTGGCCTTGTAACTATTTTGCTTTGCAACAATATTAAATACATTTGAATAAGTATAGTATAATCACAGAATGGTACTACTGGTATTTATCAAAATATGCAAAACTACAATTTTATTCTTACATGGATTTTTTTGTTTTTTTGTTTTACATTTCTCGTCCGTTAGATCAGACGGGTGGTGTATTACTCCAAAGATTCGCTAAAGATTTCAATATTGAAGTTAATATAATTTAATTTCTACATGATAATCGTTCCCCTGATAGTTATGTGTGTCCCTTTATATGTAATACGCGACTATGGACATCTGATAGATTTTCATAGAAAACTTCAAACCGTGCAGTGTATTATGCAAAAAGGAGTAAATAAATCGTTTTCCATAATTTATGAGTATTTGAAACTAACATTGTATTTAAGTGTTCTTTTTGCAACCAAACGAGACGTGCGCTGTATTTTCTTTGAATGTACGTCACTTTTCTAAAGTGCGTATTAGGCTATTAGTCATTAACGAATGATTTAATTATTGTCACTAAGATGTAGTGTGCAACAGAAATGGGTGATTTGATGTAGCCTTTTCGTTTCCACTTGTTATTTAAGATTTCAGATCAGTGTATTGGTGAAAATCGCTCTTTAAACATCCATCAACGCTGTATCATATATTGCACACTCTACACTCATATTCTGCATTAAACCATTAATTCGGTGATTTTCTGACAAAAGGTCCATCATTGTGTAAACATAAGTTATGGGTGTATTGATGCCTATAACTCATTTCCTAAAAAAGATGGATTTACACAATTTTGTCAGACAATTATTATATGGCTTGGCTTCGAATCCATCATTTTTTAAAAAGAGTTACGGATATCAATATACCATTATTCTTGTTAGATTAAAAAGGCACTTATATCCTTTTGTCAGAAAACCACTGAATTAAACCTTTTTATGTTTCAAATAACAACGACAGTGAGTTATCAACGAGTTTCACACTACAGCAGATACGCCGTACTTCGGCCATACTTCGCAGTTGAGCCAAAATTCACCATCCATATTATATTCAGCGCAATACGCTTTGCACCAAAACTTGTTCCTGTGCAGCCCCTCAGAATTCATGCAATGACAAAGCTCACTAGATCTACAACGTATATCGCATACGAATTCCTTGTATCGTGTAAGGTGGTCTTTACCATACGATAAAATAGTGTAAACTATATACAATTTATGGATTTATTTAAAAATATAGAATTATATACTTTTGCGTGGAACTATTAATTTTTACCATGACAAGTGTTCAGGTGTCTGAACTAGTCATTCTTCTGAAATGACATTGCGATTTGTAGAATCTGCTTTTACTAATGTTAGTGGTAATAAAATAATACAGAATATAGGTTCTCTGTACCAGCAGTATACTGATGTGACGAAAATTTGTTGATGAGCATACCTCGTAGTCTGCGCGTAATATTGGCAGAGATGCAAGTTTAATAAACTCTATTGGGATCAAGTTTCATCCCAGTAGTATTTCTTTCATGGCTCTATATATTTTAACTTTACAGGAGGCGCTAATCTCACAGTTGGTTTTAACTACAAATATTTGATAATTTCAACAAATATAATCAACATTATCATATTTTAATATATTTTTTAAAATTTCAGTTGTATCAGTAGTAAACAAAATAACATTGAAAAATATTATCAACTATCAAGAAATAAAATCTTACCATTCTTTCTTTTTCTGTTGAAAGACACAAACAAAATCAATTGAATGATGAACGGTCCCAACTAAAGCTCTCAACAAACTTACTTTATCGTGGAAGTGCAGATGACGGACATGAAGTTATATTAAGAAAATGTACAGTAAAATATTGTATAATATTCTTACAAATCCAAAACACAAAAAGGTGATTTCAAATGTATATCGAAAATCGCAGCTTTATGTCTAAAATCTTTATAGCACATTTTATGTATAATCTTTATTTGCACACCGGAATACATACTGCTTACAGTATATAGTAAATCATACTTTAGATTATCAATCTACTAATATTTAGATATGTCCATAATGGAAACAATGGCACTTCAAAAATGAACTTTATTAAACCCAATATTATATTTTTCTTGCGTATAACACATTAACACTTTATGGAAGAACACCAGAATAACAATTCAACTTTACAGAATACATTTTTTTTTCACTTTTCAAATGAATGCGCTCAATGTTAAATTTAATTACAGCACAAATTTTTATTCTTTAGTTTATTTATTGCAGTTTTGTACATTAACATGCACTGTTACAAATCTCAGTATTTTTAATTGGTCGGTGCACTAAAGCGAAACGTTATGATCAATACTGAGATATAAATATATCCGGTTGCGAAATTAATATTTATAACCGTGCTCCACTCCTATTGACTCCCTTGGTAAGCAAAGTGACAAGTGACTAGTAAGAAATGCTTAAAATAATAGTGTTCCTACTCGACTTACTGTGACTACTGTACAGTAACATCAATAATTTATTCTCTCATTACAGCCGATTTTTTCCCTCTCTTTTTTTATTTCGTAATATTTTATAAATTGGAGGAAATACGCCCACTAAATTTGACGTTGAGAATATCAAGAGATCACTAAAGAGATAATTATATGGTTAAAATTATTTCCCTTTCTTTTATATATAAATCTCATTGTTTCAAATTGAATATTAATGTATAAACAAAGTTGTAAAGTAATGAAGGACAATTTTGTGCGGTTGTATATAATTAAGTTATCTAGACTAAAACTAACAGAAACTTAGTTTGATTCAGAAATTTGAAATATATATGAAGAAAGGAGCAGCTGCTGTACTGGCCGAAATATCCCGCTTAAATTCTTATCGTTATTTGATCGCATACATATCAAATAATTGCGTATTACATTATGAAGACCACTTTTTTTCTATACGCTCCACACGAATGTTATAACAAAAATTGAAGGTTTTGTTATGATGTATCAATGAAGGTATGTTTTATTCCGAGGCGAATGAGTTTCTTAACATTCACTTGATGATTTATGATCATTCCGTGCTCTCGAATTTCAATACTGCTTGTATACTTTTTTAATATACACGGTTTATTGATATATTGTTTATATAGGCCTAATCAAATTACAATTTACATTACAGAGTTGTTTGATTATAATATCTGTCAATGAAGAAAGTGTGAAATTTTAAAATAACACGGTAATAATTTCTTACTAGATTTTAACTGGCTCAAAAATTAAACTATTCAGCATAATACATTTTCATTGACAATGATGATTTCTTTTTGTGAAAATCGTAATTTAAGTTTTCTTTATCAAATGAACTCCCATCATTAGCAGTTATATCGTATTATTTACTATGCATTCAATAAATTCTCTGATGTAAAGTACTGCAGGGAGATTGTAAACATGGCAAGTATATGCTGTTTATTACTGTATAATTATAGATATGCAGTTTCTTATTTTCTTTTTGTTGGCTTCTGTATAAATTGTAGAATATTTGTTTGTAGTAAATAAAGGAGATGTGATAAAATACTTGGTAATATTGAACCAACTATTTTATCATTGAATCACTACTTGTCCACAACGGCACGTCATATACTCATATTTTTTAACCATTTTCTTTTAATAAATTCAATGCAATATGTAGAAAAATTGAAGTTTATTATTCAGACTTGATTTTACGGTCTGATATTTGGCACCCGTATTCTTTGTACATAAAAACACGTGGGCTGCATCCGAAGAGTTGTGCACTTCGAAAAAGGTGTGCAAGAACTACCGAATACGGCGAACTACGCTGATCTATGATCAGACCAAGAGGGCTCAATTTCTTTGGATTTGAGCCCTCTTGGATCAGACTATGCGAGACTATGCCTTGAGGCAGCCCGACTATGTTTGAACTTTGAAGGGCTTTGCTGTACTATATAGGGATGATCTACGCTGGACTAAGCAAAAATACGGTTGGACTACGATCGAACTTCTCTGAACTACTACGATCGGATTATGTTTGAAGACTATACGTCTGAACTGCACTTGACTACATAGGACTACGATGAACTACGGTCGGACTATGCTCAGAGTATACAACTAACATCCTAACTATGTAAGTGCACAATCCCTCGGTTGCATCCGACATTCCAAGCAAAACAACCTAAGAACTTGAAATTTAAAACACCCGGCGCTTGATATAATTTAGGCAATGTACAGCAAGATATTTTATTTCAGTGAAATGGAAATAACTGTTCCAAAACACAACATTTTAAAGTATACTTAAGTTATTATTTCAGAAACATGCTATAATTATGTGCTCAATCAGTGGGTATAATCTATACACGTAGCAATAAATGATGCTTCCCAAGGCCGTAGATACGACTTTGGTAAGGGAGGGATTTCAAATTGCCCGTGTAATTTATATACGAAAACTCCCAAGCGGAGCGAGGGGCGAATTTTTTAAGGTTTTTTGGTCAAAATAAGCTATTTTTACGCAAGTTTAGAGAAATTTTTGAATAATTTTCATATTTTTTCCCTTTTTTTTGCTAAGGGGGGTGTTTGAACCCCCAAAACCGGCCCCCTTATATACGGCCTTGATGCTTCCTCATGAAAAATAATTTATATCACGTTACCAATCCTTCCATTCTAATAAACTCTCCTAATGAAACCTGACTTTATTGACCTAAACTGTATG
>JAQFYR010000448.1:0-12870 GCA_034694985.1 Campodea silvestrii
GTGCTTAAATAGTGTTTTCTGCATCGGAAAAATCAATGAAGATTGAAAAATTCCTGTGAGAACATATTTTTCGAAATCGTTTTAAACTTATCTGCCTCATTCTGTTTCCAAACCATAAATTCGCGAACGGATACACTCCCCTGAGTAGCTAGTAAACTGGCTCGCAAAGGACCAATTTGATCTAACATAGTGTGGGATAAGCGCTATTTTAAAGTTGTTGCCCCTAGGTGCCGAGATTACTGCTAGTTACGGCACTCCACTGCACCCCGAACGATGATCAGGTAAAAAACGAAAACGCGTTTTAAACGAAAATGTTTACTCCGCGGTGACAGACTGGCGAATTTTGAGTGGGAATTTTCAACATATTCATTCGTTTTGCTGTATATACTGTCCTTTATTTTTAATGATAAAAAAGATGGCAAAGCACGTTCGAACAAAAGCGCTCTTGATTTGAACGTTCCGCCCAGCATTTTGCTAGAAAATTGTGAAGCCCACATTAGTGCAACTCAATATTTGTGTACTTGATTGTACCGTAAATACCATTGTTAACTCTACATTATATTGTTTTTCTCTGGGTTATGATCTGATAATTATATTTCATTTGAAGAAGTCTGAATTCCAATCCCGACACTTCTGAATAAAGAACAAAATAATTATTATACTATACTGGTATGACTTCATGAACGTACCTCTCTTATCAGACTACTGCTGTTAAACAACTTTTAGTCTAACGTCATTAGTTATTCTGTACTTACATATACAGTATTAAAGGAAACTGCTTCTGAGAACTACACTGTAAATCTTAACTAGAACAGAACTGACATGTAAGTGCGTCAAAAGTAACACTGTAAACATAACTGCTTTTTTATTCTATATACCTTGACACAACTGTATGTTACACATTCGTATCAATGGGGAGAAGGATATCAACCTTTGCTCCAAAGAACAATGAATACATCTGCTGACATCAATATTAAACCATATGTGTGGAGTATTTCCTCCAACAGGGCCGGCTTTCGGGTGGAGCAAAGGAAGACTCACGCACAGTGCCGGATTACGCATTAGGCACTATAGACACGCGCCTAGGGGCCCCGATTGAACGATAATACCGAGTGAATGATAGCATGTAAAGGAAGGGAAAATTGAAATATTGAGAAGTGAAAACGTTGTTCACTTGTCCCGATTTTCAAAATATAAAGTTGAAAATCAAAGGTAAATTAAAAATAAACGCTTTTGCAATTGGGAAGAATAGTAATCTGTTAGTACACTAGGCTATTTGATTATAACCTGTGCGAATTATTTTACCCCACAAATAATACTCATTATGTTGCGGAGATTTTTCATCAAACAATTGAACTTGAGTTACACATAGCGTCGATTGATTAACTCCCGTTAGGGAAGATCGATAATATATTCAAATTTGGTTTTCATTAGTATAATCATTGGTACTAACTACCAAGCAAGATATCCCTAATTCCTTTGACAAATACAGGTCAAACATATTTGACAGTATAAGCAAAAATTCGGCAAGAAAAGACTTAAAATACTTAAAGATATCAGCAAAAATTATAGTGCACAAATACAGTGTTCTATAAAAAAAAGTGTAAAAATTTCGATCTCGCTCCGCTCGTTATTTTGTACTTTTACTTAAAATAAAATAAACACAAGCATATTTTTTCCTCTTTTAAGATTCTCTGCTCCAGAACACTGATGAATTGGTCACATTAGTGAAGCAAAAAGAATTTTGCTTCGTACTCTTAAATGAAAGGGCCTCCAAAGAAAATCGAGCGTATAGGGGTCCCAAAGGGTCTTAATCCGGCACGGCTCACGCATCCTGGTATCCAGCTAAAGGGTGCAGAAACCAAAAACACTGACGTAAATATGAACATTGTAAGGATGTTGACAACGAAAACATTGAACATGTTTTACTTCATTGTAACTTATACTTAAATGCAAAGAATAAGCAATGCATGTGGCTTCCTCCTCCTTAAATATTTATATGAACACAAACTTACCATTTTTAAAATTGGGTGTACCTTGCATATTTGAGCAGTTTTTAGCTGACTCGAGTTTCGGAAAACAATGTTTCCATCTTCATAGCTAAGAAAGTAGTGCGCAGTGTTAGCACATATGATGGTGATGAAAGTTGTGATGAACACACCAGTCGTAGTCCGTCCTCTGGGTTGGAAGGAAGGTCTACCTTTAGCTGCTGATTTCTTGCTGTGCTGTTGTTTCAAACAGTCCTTTTTAGGACTATTGTTGTTGTTATTATTATTTGTTGGTCGTCAGGATTCCTCTATGTTGTTGAATTCGTTGTTATTGTTATATGGGGAGTTGCATTTTGCAAGTCTCCTTATTTACTTGTTGTTATTCATTTTCTCGTTGTCCTGTTGTGAACGACCTGTATTAGTGGTCTAAAAACCGTAGCCAGTGCAGCATGTCTGATGAATCCTGAAGGGACGAAACTGCGGTCACATGCTGAACCTTCCCATACCCATTATTCCATACATAGGTAATAGTAGTCCCCTGAGGGGCTAAAATGATGGTAAAACACCTGCCTACTTACACCTATATTCCTCTAATATACAGTATGTATAAATTCATAAACTAATGAAAAGTTCCAGTGGGTGGTTTGATCCCAAGTCTAATGTTTCAAATCATATAGTATAAAATCATATTTATTTTCTTTAAGAGTATAAATCGGTTTTTCTTTATTATTATTACGTACATGTAAAGTATTTGGAGTTGGTCTGAACAGGTGTTACGATTTTTTTTCGGACCGCCCAGATTATAGAGCTACATTATTGGTTCATTCATGTTCAGGACAAACAAAAGACGTTGTAAATGCACAAGAAGCGATAAGTAACTAAAAAAACATACATAAACTTTACAAAATACCAATAAAACATCACTGTAAACAAAAAATAAACCTCGCTTCGTTTGGGCAATTTTACTTTGACAGTGAAATCAGGCACCAAAACGTCGTTCGATCACTTTCTAAAGAAACAGTAAAATAAATCGCAATTGAAATCATTAAAAAACTGGAGATAAAAAAATCCGAATATTCTAGCCACAGTCATGAAACGGTTAGATAGACCCAATATGGCGTGCGGGCTACCTTCTCGCCAATGGAAAAGACAAGAGGCTAAAACGTAAAACAAAAAGTAAAATTGTTGATTAAATTCCTTGAAAGGCGCATTTAAACATAAATTTATATAAAAACTTGCCATACCATCGCTTGACCAAATATTTCTTTCCGTATGGGATCTCCCCCCCCCCCCCCATTAGGAACATTATACTGTACGGTGCACGTCATTATTACAACATATAAAACAACGATATAATTAGAAGGCTGTACTTCATCATGGGGTTTCTCCTGCATGTTGGTTTCTTTCCAATTTGCTGACTATATGATCTTCCATCTTCAGAGCAATCATTTCGAAACTGCAGTCAGCAAGTTGGAAACCAACAAGCAGGATCAACCCCATGATGAAGTGCAGCCTTCAAACGAACCCTGCAGACAATCAACAGACATCAACGATGTAATTATTTCATGTCGTGGGGGATGTATTGAAAAGGACATATTTATACATTTTCATGCCATAAAAATAATTTGTTGAAATATGTCACGTTTTTAAAACGGACAAAATCGAAATGTCCCCCTGGACGTCCCGGACGATTGTAATATCAGAAGATATCCAGGAAAACCAGGATGTATGGCTCTGTTTACAACCAAAATTGAAACTGAAATTCATGCGGTATAGTCCCAAAATCTAAAACTGTAACCTAATGTGTACATTCGCTGAAAGTAAAATGTATAGCCGTGGGGGAATATCATTTTGGTATTTTAATATGAAAAGGGGATTGAAGGCGAGGGCGTATAGTAGGGGCAGAAATGATTTGAACAGCCTTCATGGTCTAACAAACGTATTTTCTCATAAATATAAATAATAAACAGGTAATATTAATTTAAGCATTTTTTTTTAATTTGCCAACAATATTTTGGGCTTACAATAATACATTACAATGATCATGACATAAAAACTGATTTATATGATGAAAAATACATTTCATGTTTTTGAACCTACAAAGAAAGAAAGAAACACAAAAATTGAGAGGTACATCTGTCATAAAATACATCCAGAATTATTTTTTTTATATATAAAATATAACTATTATCATTTGTCGATTCAGAAATTAAGATAAAATTCAACATAAAAAATTCTTTTCTCGCAAAAGGAAAGAAAATGGCCTCTTAAAGTATCGGCAAAAAAGGAATGTTCCACTAAACCAGGGGTGTTCAATCTATGCTATTAATACTTATTGAATACATTTTACGTGAACATCTATTGTGTAGTACTGTACAAACTAGTTTGGTGTAATTAATAAAAATTGAAATGTAACAGACACCAGTACATTCCAAATTATTACAATTTAAATCATGGCGTTAGAAACTGTGAAAGCGTGTATTTGATTACACTAATAATTACACAATCATAAATATGAAATAAAACTTATTTCATAAAAAAAATAGTATTTCATTCTGTTACTTAATACAAATCTGAGAACACAATTATGTGAAGAATATAATAATTATTATCATTGCTAACCAGAACAATAATTTTTTTACTGAAATATGTTATGCATTTCAATGAAATCTTACGATACTTGAATACAATTTTATGGCATATCATTAATAATAACAAAAATATTCCGCAGGGGAGCATGACCAAAAAATACTCCCAATAATATCATGTGAAAGTCTTTTTGTGTTCAATCTCGAAATTTCAAAGAGTTGGTGTGACAAATTGTCACTTCATCATCAGTCTATAAACATTCCTTATGCAAGATCTCCATTTTCAACTACTTCGACAACGCTATAGTGTACAAAAAGAGGGTAACTTTAATTTCTTTGATTTTAATTGCCTTAGGAAAACTATATTTTGTAAATTAAATGAAAATATAACATAGCTGTGTGTTTATTTCCTTGTTCTAACATTAGTATATCCACTTCATAGAGACAATATTTCTGAATTATTTTCTTCTTTCTAAAAGTAAATTCATTGGTATTATAAAAATACTAGTAATCATTACAAAATAAAAATATTTTCTCACCAAGCTTGATACTGATCGTAAAAAAATACATATTTTTGAAATTGGAATTATCTTTTGAACAAGGGTTACTTCGAAACAAGTTCTACAGACTTTCGCAAAATTCCGTGTTACATAATTTTCACCATATTCGTAAAACTATTTTTATGGGAAATAAAATATTGAAATAACCAACCATCACCAATAAGTTTTAATGCGATTTTTCAATTTAATGTTTATTCTTACAAGCGGTCGACATGATTGTATACACTGCATGCAGGAAGACCGTCGCGATAACATCTACTGTTCCTACAGGATGGGGTCGGGTCGGGCCACAGAAAATATCCATACCCGACCCGAGTTTTCGTCTTTTCGATTTTGAAATCCAACCCGTTCTGACCCAACGCGACTGAATTTTTTTTCTTTACTTCATTAAATTTTGAGAAATGCGATTACCTTGTGTTTAAAGTTTCAAAGGTTCGATTAAATAATGAATAGGTTTGACCCAGAAGCTGGATATCGGATCGCTTGAAAACTAGAGCTCCCGATCCATTACTTTTCGATCATTACTATTTACGATCCTATCAGGATTACATAATGATTTATCAGGTGGGATTGCAAAAGTATTGTTAACTCTTCTGTTCGAGAGTGTCCATAATTTATTAATATCTAAAAGAAATATTAATAATATCACAGAAGTAATAATAATATTAATAATAATAATAAAACGAAAATTGTCGTGTTCCTTAGGAGGTGCAAATGGATCATTCTTGAGAAGTGTACAACAAATACATCACTGCTTGGACAACTCACTCAACTTGTTCAAGCAGATGCAGAAATACACATTGCTGGGTTCGATGAGACTACTACGTCTGTATTTGGGTCACCAATAAACCAGTAACTGCCAAATTTATGTTGAAACAAATATTAATAACTCAACTAGTTCATAATCAGTATTTTGTGGAATAAAACTTTGTGAAAATCTGAAAAATGAAACAAAAAGTGTAAAATATTTAAAATATTTTCCAAGAAAATGGTAAAATGAGGAATTCATACTACAATTACATAATTATCATGATTAGCAACTAAAAAAAAGATTAGCAGTACATGGTTGCCTGAAAGGACATTGTGATTTATTTTACTTTATATCAATTGAAGTTTCGAAATAAACTTTTTTTTCGGGTCGGGGAGGGTCACGACGGGTCGGGTCGGGTAAGAAGAAAACCCGACCCTACCCGAAATTCGAAGTGGGCCACGGAATCCCAGCTGAATACAGAAATCCGAGTCGGGATCGGGTTTTGGCCCGATCCCGGAGGAACACTAATAATGTCTGTATGTTGAAAAAATTAATCATTGAATGATCGAAATGTTCCGACGTAAATATTACAGTGAAGAGTATATTAGTTATACTGAATATATCGCATTACTTACCCTAAACAGATAATTATTTATTTTACATAAATATAATTTTCGAGAATACGGTGCTGATTGAAATAAAATAGTGATGTATGTTGTCATTTCTGATAATTTTTTCCTTTGTTGAACTTAAACTATTCACTGTTACTGCATGATAAGTTGATTATAAGAATTTTGCAATATCCTGAAGACACACGTGATTTGCGAAACCATCTCGACAAACAATAAAATCTGATAAAGAAAGGTAACCTAGATATACCTTTATTCAAATTTCTTATCTTTATTAATTATTTTTGAAATTCCGTACTTGAATGTACTTTAATGTGTGTTTTGAGGTTACTTAGAGAACTAAATGATTTGTTGCATTCTTCACAAGTATAGGGTTTCTCTCCTCTATGACATGTTCCAACATGACTTCTGAGACAATCAGTTCTTGCAAATGATTTGTTACAAATTTTACAATCATATGGTTTTTCTCCCGTATGAATTCTCATGTGAATTTTAAGATTCCCCTTTTGAGTGAATGATTTATAACATATATTGCAAAAGTAATACTCTTCACTTGTATTATTTTGTGTATTTTCTTCCGAATTCCAGTTGCTCTCAAATTCCTTATTACAACTCTCAGAACAATTCGGTTTTCCTCTATAATGAATTTTCTTGTGTGTTTTCAAAGCAGTGGATTGACTGAATGATTTATTACAGATATCACATGTATAAGGTCTTTCACCTGTATGAATTCTAATATGTTTCTTAAGATCACCTGCGCCAGTAAATGCTTTATTGCATTCTTTACATTTATACGGTCTCTCTCCCGTATGTGTCCGAATGTGAGTTTTGAGTGAAGTTAATGTACGGAATAATTTGTTACAAGTTTCACAGGTATATGGTTTTTCACCTGTATGTGTTCGGAGATGTCCTTTTAAACTATCTGAAGTAGTGAATAATGCATGGCAAATTGTACATTTATACGGTTTGTCCCCTGAATGTATTCGGGCATGTACTGTCAAAGTATATAAATGAGTAAATGATTTATTGCAAGTTTCACAAATGTATAATTTTTCACCTGTATGTAACCGAGTGTGCCTTCCGAGAGCACTTTGATCACTGAATGATTTTTTACATGTATTACATGAGTATGGTTTTTCACCTGTGTGAATTCGAAGATGTTTTTTAAGATTTCCTGGTGCAGAAAATAATTTAGAGCAAAAGGTGCAAGAAAATGTTTTCTCCCCTGTGTGAACAGACATGTGAGATATGAGTTTACATTCATATTGAAAAGATATTTTACACAATTTACAAATATGTTGCAATTGTTCTGGAGGTAGATTCATTATACATATTATGTTGGTTTCGTATCTTTCGAAACTAATGTGTCTTTGAAAGTAATTCTGAATATATGAGCGTATCAGAATAGTAGATGTTAAAGAGAGAAATCTAGGATTTTATTTCATTCTATTTGTTATTATATGTCCTTATTTCATAAGTACCAAAATTGCACGTTAGTGTACTCAACGTATCCAGGTACGAATGGCAAAACTTGGATTTTGGGATTTTTAACGATTAGCTGGCGAGAAACATAATTTGATATTGTTAAATGTATATCATTGTAATGAATGCACATATACATTAATATATTTGAAGACTCCACATGATATCTGTACTCCCGCATGCGGAGGTATAAACCCAACTCACTGTTGTCATATCTGAAGTCGTCTGGGTCTTCTTTTATTAACTTTCCTAGAAAAAAAATAAGGATCAAGGATTAAAATAAAGTATGTATCAATAATTACATTGAGAGCAGTTTGATTCTTTAAAAAAAAGAAATATTCATTTCTTCCGGATTCAGTCAATCGAAATATTATTTTCTTGGCAATCCCAAAATTACAAATGGTGAATAATAAAAGCGTCAAAACGTTTAAAAAACCGCCAAGTTGTTTCACTATTTTTTCGTTGAAAAGCGTCAAGCTTTGCAAAACTCAAAATATTTTCTGACGTCGCGAGAAGCGCCAAATAGATTATACTGATTTATTTCGGTTAATAGATTAAATTATTTCAGCATGCTATATGAGTGTCTATAATTATTTAGAATAGTAGTTAATGTAAAAATAATAATAACAGATAGTGCAAATATGTTAATTTATAATGAAAAATAAATTGGGAGTTCTAATGAATTTAATTAGGAGATGCCTACAGTATATATGATAATATGAACGAGAATTTGATTCTTATTGGTTAATAACGTAAGATATTTTCTGGATTCCATTATTTCAAACTCAAGAAATATCCTATATGGATCATTGACATAATGGAAATTGCTCCGGGCACGCAGTTAACCTAAGACAAAATATTATGTAGAAGCGTTTTATCAAATTTTGTTGAAAATACTACGTAACTTCGTTTTCATATTTTCAGTGGTAGAGCAAGTGATAAAATTAGAAAATATGTATACTGAAAAACTTAGAAGTAAGTTTTATTTTTGTGGAAAAGGAGAGACTATACTCTCTCTTCTTATTTTAGATTTAAATTATCAACTCTTCTAGTTAAAAAATATTTAATCTAAAATTACAGAAGATGTATATGTAAATTATAGCGAAAATGAAAATCAGCAGCAGAAACATCATTTTCAATAAGGCATAACGAAAATGAATCAGAAACATTTTATTTGAAGGGAGTAATCATTTTCAATAAGGTATATAGCGAAAATGAATCAGAAACATCTTCAATCTGTTGATAATCTGCTTCGGAATGGTTCGTGGATGTGTGTTTATAGAGTTTTATTTATAATTTAGAAAATCCACCATTACTTCAGTTCTTTTCCAAAGGTACATTGTAGTTCATTACTGAAACTATTGATATAATTAATACGAGACAAGCTTCTATACTGTATGTACTAATACCAGAATTTGTAAAATACATGTGTGATGTGATATAAGTGCTTTTGAATAAATATAATTGTATCTTCCTGCAGTGAAATAAATTATCATGAAGGCAATTTGGTTCCGTTTTATTTAAATGTCATCGGCCTAGTTATCTTGCCTTACATCAACAACTTTAGTGTTTTTAATCGATTTTAATGTCTATTTTTTTAAATTCTGGAATTTATCTTATTCATGTTTCACTGCCTAATGATTGCGAAAATGAATCTTACCTCAGCTTCTGAAGTGGAAACGCCTTCTAATGTTCTTTTCAATGCAATGTCAGTGAACTCTGACGAGACTATTCCGTTGAAGCAAGTTACAACGAGACCAGTCCGATTCTATCAGTCTTCCTCTTTATGTTATACAGCATCGGTGAACACTGAAATATTTAATAGAAAAAAGATGAAACAACAGTTGATTTATTCAATTAAAATTATGTACTGAAATTCAGGTATTGCTATGAAGCCTTGCACTAGAGACCTGCAAAGGGTAGGGTACCCTATGGGTAGGGCAGGGTAGGGTAGGGTTCGGGTAGGGTAGGGTAGGAAAAATACAATTTTTACAGGGTAGGGTACAGTCATCATAGGGCCTGGGTAGGGTAGGGTTTTTTAAATTCTTTTTTTAGATTTCTCAACATACAAACTAATGATTCTGAAGCAGTAAGAATGAATATTTCATTGAAAAAAATACATATATCATTCGTGCTCTTACTCGTAAATTACATGTATTGCATAAAGTTGCTTTAAATTCACCTGTTCTGTGGCAGTGATGAAAACATGCATGATTTTTTTCATCGAAATATAATCCACAAAAATCGCACTCACTTGATAAAATTATTTTACTTTTATCCCCTCTAAATATTTTTTCTTTTTGACAATCGAGTAGGAGTCGATCTGCATCTGCAGTTATATGATTAAAAAAATTATCAATTGTTGCTTCACGTCCACGTTTAAGTACTTGTTTACTCTCTAATTTCCCCTCCGAATTTATTATAATATAACAAAAATTTGCCAAATTATGCTGTTCCTGATTTACAGAAAAAGATCTGTCAGGAATTGGTTCACAGGTGCTTATAGGTTTTAAATAACTTTCAAAATCACAATATACCGTATACGGAATATACACCGTCTTTTCTAATTTGGAAAATTTTAAGTATTTTTCATCATCAACTGGGTACTCTACTCGCTGCGTTTTAAATAATTTACAGTCTTCAATATGTCGATCATGCACATTTTCATCCCAAAAAAGTTGTAAGCAATAATCACACACAAACGAAGGGTTATCATTACACTGTTTTCGTAATAAACTACTCATTGATTGAATTAAAGTATAATGTGAATTACATTTTTCTCCATTCTTTTCTTTTTCGTCTGTAATGAGTAATAATCTAACCATATGCGTTCTATCTCGAAATTCACTTAATCTTCGCGATACAATAACTTCATCTACTATACCAAATACATTAATTGCTATTTCGGGATTATTTTTTTCAAACAAATTAATACAATCTAACGATATAGGAAATTTAATTCCGGTCACGTTTAATTCTTCCAAGTAATTTGTATATGTAGTATAATGTTCAGAGAGAACTTCAGAAGGATGTAAATGTGCACATACAGAATAGAGGAAACAAAAATTATCCGTTTTATTTTTAATGTTTAAGATTGATGCATACGGAACGTAGTCTGGTGTTGGTATATACGAACTACCATTCAGTAGTTGAACTGGAATTATATCGATCGCATATGATTGTACGTTCTTTATAATAAACCCGCTCCACGTGCGATATATGTATCAACTGAAGAGTTTATTTTATCACACATTCTATTATATACACTATCCAAATTTGATCCTGTTAAAATTAAATGACTATAACTTAAAAACGGTGCGGATATTTCATGTTTTTCAATTATTTTGATCAAATTTACAGTAAAACAAATTTGTACTTTTATGCTTTGAAAAGAATTTGTCTCAGATCTTATAATATTTAATACATTATTTTTATGCGTAGCAAAACATATATTAATATCATACTCTGGTGATGAAGGTACCGGTTCGTAAACATAAAATAATGAGTGGGATGAAGTTAATCCACCAGGTTGTCTAACAAATACATTAACATCGTCAACATTACCATCATTTACTACTGGTGCATAGTGATGCCGTCGAGCGAGCTCGAGTGAGCTCTTCACTGAGCTCGAGCTCGGCTCGTGTAGAAGAACCTCAGCTCGAGCTCGTGTAGCGATGGCCGGGCTCGAGCTCGGCTCGTGTATACACGAACAGCTCGTTTGGGCTCGAGTAGCCGACATCATATAATTCATATTGCACTTTTATAAAAGAAATTGCTTCTCCATACTGTGCTCAGTGCATATTATGCATTGCATGACGTGATATTTTATGTCTCTGTGATCAGGGCTGGAAAATCTTCCGTAACCTGTAACCTGGTTACAGTGGGGGAAAAATTTGGATGTTGAGATTTTGGGGAAATTTTGTGAAGACAAGAGAGAAAGGAAGAAACAGGAAAAACTGAAAGAAAGATGAAAAAAGTAAAAAGTCAATATAAATAAGTACAGAGTAAATTTATTGACGTTAAAATATTTGGGGAAATTTTATCATGGGGTGATGGGGGAAAAAAAGAAAGTAGGTGAAACATTATTTATAAACTGTTGTAAGGCTTGGTCTAATACGGCCTAGTTTCCTGGTACAAATTTTAGGGAATTTCTGTAAAAGTTGGGGAAAAGAAAATACACGTGAAACACTGCAAATATAATAACTTTTTTCGTGCTTTTAAAATGATGTATTTTGAATGCTATACGCGTGGAAACTGTAATTTAAATTGTGGAAAAACCTGGTATATTTGGCGGAAATCTCTGAAATTTTGTAGAAAAATCTGGCTGCCATGGCTGGTTACAATTCAGTTCAGAAGATATTCCACCCCTGCATACGATATTATTGTTTGTTTCCGTTCCGATCCTATCCGTAGTGCATATTGATGAGAAGCTTAATTCCATAGTATATTAAAATTCTTACATTTATGCAAGGAGTTCTTGTAGAATATTAAATGCAAAGGAATGTGTGTGATGATCTCATAACGGAATGATTATTCATGAATTAATTTGGACTCCTCCATGCATGACCTCTTCAATATGTTGCTGCTGCTCTATTGTGGAAAACTCTTCTCGTACCATACGTATATATACGCACGTATGATGTTTGTAAATATGTACGACGTATTAATTTAACAAGGATGAATGAAGCCTCAACGCCGCCGTGTTTCTATATATTATTCAACAAAGAACAGCATGCACAGTTTCGAAAAATTGAAAGCGTTATGCTAGCTGCACACCACGTCGGAACGATACGGTATTTTCTTTAACATGGAGTTAAATGGAAAAATTCCGTTCCGATCCGACGTGGTGTGCGGTCTTTCACCTATAATAAT
>JAQFYR010000449.1:0-12864 GCA_034694985.1 Campodea silvestrii
CTCCGAAATATTTTTCTGGCTACGCTACTGAGCAGCTGTGACATAATGCCTTTGTTAAAAGGACCGTAAATATACAAGGTACTGCCTTCTCTTTACACAGTTTTGGCGTCACTTTGTAGTAGAGTCGCCACGTACCATTTTTACGCTCCCACTGCACAACGTATTTTAAACAATGGATGGCAGACTTTATGAGCTTCCCGAGAAAAGGAAAGTTTCATAGTGATTGGTTTTTATGCATAATCTTAATTTTTAGATGGTGTTTATTCGAATTCATGGGCCCGTCCTCATACCCTATCCCTATTGGGCAAATATAATAATATATTTACTGATATTCATTAGTACCTTTGACATCATTACATGCAAAAAGTATTACAGTATAGGATTACCTGCCGTTCCTATTTGCCACGATATATAACACAGATTTCCACAGTATTGTTTCATTTGCAAGACTAAGAAACTTCAGTAACAAAATGTAATTTGCATTTTACAGAAGTAAATACTACAGTAGTAAGTACGGTGAGAGAAACTCTTCATTCAAAGCTTCAATAAAAACAATGAGAGGACGGACAAGACTATTCCAGCGTTATGTCATGAATTTTTGACACATTTTTAATTAAATTATCAGCAACTTAATAACTTTTTACATTAGGTAATTTTCAACTTATTCAATATAAGAGTTGTCCACCTTTAAGGAGGGGCATGCGGTTTTGACTTTGGGAATTCGAATTATTTCAAATATATTATTTTGTTTTAGGAAAAGGCGCACATCATATGAGAAAAATGTTTAAAAAATTCTACATCCCATATGTACTGAGTAATCGGGCTCAGAGGTTCGAAAAAAGTGAAATTTCATTCAGTTAGTTTGCAAAATTAGTGCAAAATAAAAGTATTTTTTAAAAAGAAGTTCAGACTACATGACATTCTTTACTTCCTGAGCTATAAATCCAAAAGATTAGAAATCCTGAAGCATATGAAAAAAATTTTCGAAACATTCGTAATTTCACGCCAAAATTGCATTTACAAAAAATCTTAATTACACATTCATCTAAAGCATTGCGAATTTCGTACATAACTCAGGAAGTAGAGTATATCATTAAATATTAAAATATGAAATCAGTCTTCTGATATCTCACACCAATTTCGCAAACGAACTGAACGAAATTGCCCATTTTCGCGACTAATTATGCTAATTACCGGGCTTACAAAATGCGCAGAATTTTTTAAATATTTTTAGCTGTTTTTTGAACCATCCTTCAATATAGTATTAAAGTTTCATTCAAATCCTTTCTGACTATACCGCACTGCATGCTCCTTCTTAACAAATACTCTAGTCAATAATTTACCTGTACATACAGCTTAATACTCCAAATTTCAATCAAACCTATCAAGATCATTTGCTGGTTAAATCTGAAATCTTCATAAAACTTGTATTTTCTTTTACCAAGACAGCAATGTAAAATTTAGACACTAATTGTGTTTATGTACCATATAAATTGATATTTTGTGATTGAAATAATATGATATGATGTAACCTACCCTAAGAAGCATGATGTAGTTGTTAATAACCACTGATCCGTAATGAGTGTGGCATCACAGACATGAATTCCATCCTTAAATAGAGCAGCATGCCATGGCCAATCACCATGCATTACATTACGACTACTAGATGATACAATTCCACTTCTCGTTTCATCTTCACGAGGGAAAGCAGCGGGATTCATACCACAATCTGAAAAACAAACGAACCATTCATTGCCATGTATTCTAGGTTTTCTTAGTATCACGATGAACATTATATATTTTCTGTAATTTTAGTGCTAAGTTAATGTAATGATGATTAAGATCGTCTAGTTAGTTAATGGTGAATGAATAATTTATTTCCAACTTTATTTAGAACTTTCTTAATCGCCCTAAGATATCAGATATTTCATTATTTTTTCTAGAATATCATCGCCAACACAACAAATACGTTGTAATGATTGGTATAAACCTGTGATTGATATTTTTTATCGTTATTTATTTCTAATTCTGATTTCATATTTGTATTAGCAGAAGAAATATTATATAAGAAGAACGTTATTATACCTACAATAAATGTGTTTGTAAGCCATATTGTTAAAATTAATCACTTTTTGTTCAATCTGGAATAAGTTAAATGTACTTTTCATAAATTGTCATTTGCACTATCCTATATGTATATACCACCACTTGTACTGCATTATATCTCTTTTGTACAGGCTGTAGGCCTATCAATAAAACTTTATCTATACCTACAATAAATGGTAGTTGCAGACCACAGAGTTGAAGATTTGATATTTTAGGAAAATTCCCAAAAACCCTGAAAATTGAAAATCATTTTTAGACATTATTGAGTTTCTTTAATCACTCCTATTTATTTTTATTCGGTGGTTAGTACTTGAGAATGCATGTGACGTACTTTGTACAACAAATAAAAACCTACAGATCTGGCTATTTTCATGTATAATGAATTACACTATCACTACCATTTTTCTGATACATACCTAAATCATTGCATGTCAGTCTGACAACATCTTTCGATGGACATGTCCCTTTCATAAAAGCAATGGACTCTTGAGTTTCATGTTTAACAATCTGAATATATTCTGGAGAGGCAGCCCCTGTATCTGTGACAACCTGCATTGCTTCAAGAGTTCTGTATCCTAAGAGATTGCATGTTGAGGTAGCTACATTGTTCAATACTTCTTCGAAATGAGCTGTACCATTCTGTGAAGCACAGAGTTTACCACTTAAACCTTTTTCATGGAAGAGGAGGAAGCCGTCTCGGAAGTAATAGTGAGATGCCTGCCAAGTGTTGCCTTCAGGAGCCACAGAAACTGAAATTGAAATGGAAAAATTACAGAAACTGAAATTGAAATGGAAAAACTACAGAAACTGAAATTTAGATGGAAAATTTTCATAAATGTACAAATACAATATTATCTGCTGTTTTACCGTATGTTTTACAAGGGGCTTGTACTATAAGGTCAGCGTGAGATAATGTAGGTATACGCCTATATATAAGTAAGGCATGTCTTTCGAAGTAAGTTTCAAGCTGCAAGCAATTCAGCATTGTCCGATGACTGCAGAAAATACACTATCGAAAATCTGTACATTTAAAAGTAAAATGGAATTATTTTTTCTTATAGTGTAAGTGCTTCTATGGAAATTTTAATTTATTTATAGGGGAATTCACCTGCATTCTTTCAATGTGAGCCTAAAACATTCCTCCTAACCTTTAAAGCCAGCCGCACACCACATTGGACCGGACCGAAATTTTCTTTAACACGGAATTAAATGGAAAAATTCCTTTCCGATTCGATCCGATCCGACGTGATCTGCGGTTTTTCATCTATATTAATACATACGATATTTTCTGTTCGCTTCCGTTCCGATCCGACGTAGTGGGTGAAAATCTTTACAATGTTCCCTTCCATTCCAACTCCAGGTGGATATTAGACTCGTTATTGTCAGATAATGTACACAAATATAGACATACAGTATATAACACAGTTATTATGGTACATGATATGTAGATTGGTGAGGTACTGGATTTTCCTGTGTTTGGAAACACATTTATGAAAATAAAATACTGCTTCCACTTTAAATGCTTCAAATTTCAGATTTAGGCAGCTCAAATTCTATGGAAACAAATTCCAAAAATCTATAAACGAAAGAGTATTGTTTTTTGTCGAACTGACCGTCAAATTTCATAATTCAAGTCTCTCCCGAACCGGCGATATCGGATGTAAAAGATTCAATGTTCTAGTTTCAGTAGTTCTATACCCACAGTAATCCTTTCATTAAGGCTTAGATAATACTCAGCAATTTCTCTGATGACAAAATTTTCTGACAAAATTCTGTAAGACAACTCGTCAACTCTATTTGGATATAGAAATATATGGTAAATGTATTAAACCAATGTGAACATCAATGTTTTGTATAAGATTTCACAGCCATTAACAATATATAGAAACACCATAAAAAGAAAATGGTGTTTTTCTATTTTCTCAATGACTTTTTATTTTGTCCATGGATAAAAAGAAGTATAATATTGCATTTGGTTTCACAAGGTATAGTCCCTGAAATTATTCTTTCTTTTTACATATTCACTCCAACGTAAGTGTAATGAATAACAAATTCATCAAAATGAACTTACGACATCCTCTTTCATCACTTCCATTAGGACAATCCACATGCCCATCACACATCTTCTCATTAGGCACACAAACATCACCAGCGCCACAATGCGACTCTCCTTCTAAACAATAAGGACACTTGGTCTCATCAGTCCCATCAGAACAATCCAACACACCATCACACATCCGGGACTGTAAACCACGTGACTCCAACCTCTGAATACAACCAGGTTTACTGAGGCAGTTGTCTTCAGGGAGGGTATCGCAGTTGAGGACTTCTCTGACGTTTGGTGGGAAACGTTTCTTGCATGACATCATGACTTCTTTGCAGAATGATCTACATGGTGGTTTGAGTTCCCTGGATGAAGTGCAGGGTGGTTGGAGGAGTAAGCAGACGAATTCGTACGCGGAGAGGTGGCATTCGGCATCAACAACTTCTCTGAAAGTGGGAAAGTTGTAGGTTGTTCAGAGCCATATCAACAATATATATTATTTGCCTGTTTTTAAGATGAGAATACTGACGCTGTATGTATGTTAGAATTTTTGGTTACAGGAAAACACAGAATCTCCGTTTCCTGTAATTCGTCAGGAATAACTCTTATGCTGCCAGGTGCTTTAATTTCCAATGAAAATGTAAAAGTTGCAGGAATTGAATTGTCAAACAGTCAAAGAGGCAATTTCATAATAAATTATAACGTCAAGAAACATTATGTCTGCGGAGTGCACATTTCAGACTTCTAAAATAATATTAACAAAAAGCCTTAGCGCGACTTTCGAAACTTTACAAAGGTTTCTGAGTATTTAAATTTCGAATTGTAACTTACCTATACATAATTTATTATGAATTAAACCATTGTTATGCTAGCTGGTACAATCGCACAAATTATAGCTTGCGTTGTCTACCGTACTTATATTTATTAAATATGAAATAACGTTATTAGAAACAAGTTCATTAATTGAAGATTCAAATAACGTACATTTGAGATCCGTTCAAATCATTTTCAAATTTCGGAATTTAAACTACTGTATATTCAGTTTCATATTGAAGAGTGTTTCTGCTCTCAATTAAAACACAATTATACTTTATTCTGCATGAATCATTGATCAAGAAGGTATATCATATGCATAACAGGTAAAACATATATATTTACCTAATACTTTACCTGTTATGAGTATAATGCACCTAACATTTTACAGACATTTCGTTTAAACAGATGGTACATAGCAGTGAAAGCAAACAGAGCAGGCATAATATATAAAGTGTCGTCAGCAAAGCAGTTTTGCCTGCCGTAAGTATCATTTACAGTATGTGCCAGAAATAATAAAAAAAAATCATATAGTTGAAAATTTTTGACATTTATTCCAATTTAAAATAATACCTACATTCTGTAAAAAGTAATTTCAGTTATTAAAATTCATGGAATAAATGACATTCTCATAAACGCCAAAATAAAATCGAAAGTAGAGTTTCGTCGTAATCGTCGATTCTCTAGGGGGTGGTGATACTGACATTGAAGAAGTAGAATCTCTATTTGGAATTCTCCCCTTACCTCAGAGCTATTACGTCATTCTCCACTTCCAACTTATTCTTGTGTCCCAAAATATTGGGATACGTCGTCAGATTGGAACTTGAATGCTTATTGGCTATTGCACAGTAACTGACGTCAACAGGCACACATTGTCTATTGGTTATCCACAATTTCCCCTCTCGTTTTCCCTGATTACGACCCTCAACTGGAGATACAGAAGCTGTTGGTGATGACAAGGAGTCAAGGTAGAAGATACTCTTTTCTGAAAAGATGAAAAGAATTGGGATATAATTGATAGAAAAGTTTTTCCCTAAGGAAATGCAGCAAAGAGAATTGAAAAATTGGTGCAATATTCTGGGCAAACAAATAATATTGTTCAAAGATATTGTGGCAAAAAGATCATACATGTAGCTGATTAAACTTGAGTTTTCATAAAAAAAAAAGTTGACAACCGTGATTCCTACCTTTGGGTGCTGTAACCTAGAGTATGAATATAAGTCAATGCCAGTCCTTTGAGCGTGGATAAATTTATTAAACTACCATGATTTTTGGACCATTTTAGTGCCCGATGCGCTGACAGCTAATCTAGGTAAATAAATAAAATGACGTATGTTGAATTACAGAAACACCTACTTTACTCAATCAATGCGAACCAAAATATAGATTTTGAAAAGGGTGCTACGGGTAGCATATTAACAGATCAAAGGTCAGCTTGATTTCATTTTCAGATTTATCTCAACTCCGACGCAGAGTTCAAGCTAGGAATTTATTTGTTTTGTTTAGATTCATGCCGTAAAGAATCGGGGAAAAAACGACATCATTTCAGAAAATATCAATAGCTAAGAAGATCCCTTATATTCATCAAAGTTAAATTTAAAAACTGAACATCAACATTTTGCCGACATTCCTTCTATTCATTCATCGAAAATTGTACTTGACAAGTAATAGCTCATTAATTTTCATAATAATCGGATACTGATGGTCGAAAGTTAAGAATTAATTTACTTTTTATCCATTCGTTGTTGTTGTAAATATGTCAAGATCATATTGAGGGTGTCTTACAGTATTGTTAATCCCGCAAAACCCACGTGTCGAAAGAATCTTTTGCTGCATCCAAATAAGTATTAATGATATACAATCATATACATACATGTAGTTATATAGCCTACAGTGTCATGTTTCTGGAAATCTAAATCAAAATAGCTTATTAGTGTAAAAAAGATTTGAAGATATACTTGACATGACCCAATTCCCTATTGACCATAGCTCCCACAGCACAGTATACTATCTCAAATTAAGCTATTTTCGGTAAATTGCAGATGTCGTGCTAGGAATAAGTCGCAATAAAGTTCAGACACAAAATACAAACAGTGCGTGTGTCAATGAAAAATATATTATAGGTTTCTTTGTAAAATGTACAGAGCGATGACATACTGTAAAATGAAGAAAAATCTGCGTAAAAGTAGATTATCCTTCTGGAGGTATTCGACGGAAGTCGTGGCATCTCACAATTACGCGTCAGTTATCTTATCTCTCATAGCCTATCACGCACTGACGCAATCAACTACAGAGAAAGTAGAAAATATCCTAAACTGAAACAACTACAACTCCCGTAGAATCACATAATTATATTTGCATAACCTATGATAGTATTTTTTTTTTTTTTTGCTATGCCGTTTGGAGCAGAAACGCAGAATAAGTCAAATAGTCATTCACAATATTATTTATAGATTGTGTGTATATTTTAACGTACATTAGCGTTGTGTTTATTTCATTTTATTTAAAAAAAAAAAAAAAAAAAAAAAAAAAAAAAAAGCTGATACCTATATTTAACCGATTTCATCAATCAACTGACATATAAATACCATGCAGATACAATCAGTTACCGAACTCTAATAACAACCAGACCAAATGAGCAACCATGATTTGGTCTGGTTGTTGCTGCTGTTTCTTTCGCATAGAAGCAACAGCAGCAACCGTACACATGAGAAAGGCTAGTTTGGAAAGTCTTTAGAATTTAGACGATCAGGTAGCTGGGTTCGATTTTCACCTCTATTTCGCTTACTTTAAAAATTACAATTTTAATACAACAAAAGTCGGTAATATTTCATTTAATACGTAGGCCTATGTAGCATTGCATAGTTTGCAGTTTAAAGTATAGTATTAACAGAAAGTGTCCAGTAATGATTAATAATAACTTTCACTGTAGCGTAAGAATGCCATGGTAGGGCCTATAGATGTAAAAAGTAATACATTTCTTACTGAAACGACATAAATGGCAATATTCATGTTTATTTAGGTTGGTGGGAAGCTTGTTTTAGGTTGCAAGAATTCTGTGGCTCTATAAAATACTATACGTTCCCAGTACAATCAATATAAAAGTCGCTGAAGTTCTTTTTATTTACCCCTAAGATCTTTTGAAACAGCGAAAGAACCATTATTTTTCTTTCGACTAGATATTTTAATAAAACAAGATTTGGAATAACCATTACAATATATCTGATTTGAATAATATTGTTCGTTCAGTGTACTTTATGTAGAGCTTTTGTTAATCTAATTATTTCAGTTGTTCTATGCTTCATTGTTTTCATACATTTTGAGAACAAGTATTATCAAATTCTATTGAATTTGATCTGACAGTGAAAACGAGGATTTGATGCCAAAATACTATTGTTCATTGATTCCAAGAAAAGTTACTTTTCTATAATTAATTAGAAAAATAATATTCAAGCTGGACAACTATTGTACTCTTATTAGTGTAGTACTATATAAATATGTGTCTAAATCTGTATTGCATTTGTTATTGCTTGGCTGCTCAGAATATGATTTTTTTTAAATCAAAGACAATGTACGAGGTAATTGGCTTAAAAAGGGTTTAATGTAATTATACAACTAATGGAAAACTAGTATTATCGCAATAATCGCATAATAAGTAATAACGAAACCAATATAAAGCGAATGTAAATTCGCAAGGATGGTCCACTGTAATCTATGATTTTCAGGTCTCCCCGAACAAAAACAAAACATTATTTACAATATTTATGGTGAATACTACAACATAGCACAACTTGAACGTGGCAGAACGTTTTCAAGACATTCAAGTTGGTAAAGCAATATATTAAAAAAAAATCGGACGAAATCAGCAGCATTATAAGACTTTAATGAAAATTAAAAAAAAATGATAATATGATAACTGCATGAGAGAAAGATAAGGTAATCTCAATATCCGTAATAATTTAATTTTCCAAACTTTACATAATCCGACATATTGTTAAAATCCTGTAGAACAATTATTATTAACACAGCGGTCAATAAGGAAAAATTAAAAAGTAATAAGGAAAATGAGGTCCGCCTATATTATACTGTACAGCAACAACTATTGCAGCAAATATCTTGTGAAAATGCTTCTTATTACAACTTATTTTGAAAATATTTCAAGCAAATTCTCCATTGGACACATAGTATTTTTCACGGTATTATTGATTGAAGTAATTCATCTGAAAATTTCAGTAAATTAAGTGAAAGATATAACTGCAGATATTTCGATAATGTGAAATCGAGTTCTGAAATACATCGATACAGTCTATTTGGTTAATCAATTTGACTAACTGCATGGAGATGCATTTTGACAATTATGTATTTTGGGGTATCAAAAAAAATCGAAGCTGGTGTACATGCATATACGCACAATATTACGCTCACATATATATGTCTACTAAATCGCGTTTCATTATTACCTTTTCCACATAATTTAAGAAAAAATGGTGATTTCATCTTGTTAAAAGTAAGTGAAACGCCTTTTTTTACATCATATAACGAACTTGATTGACGTTTCCTTCAGAAAATGAAAGTAAGCTTCTCAGCACGATGCCCGTACCAACACAAGTAAAAAAAAATCAGCACTAAATTATAGTGACAGCAATTTTCAATTCCATGGTTGGGTGAGCAGTTACAAATGAAACTTAAAGCGGGTCAAAGTCGAGTAAATAAATATAAATATAAGGTGCGGTATGTAATGATACAGTACGTGGGGTACCATTATGAACTTGATACAAAATATGAAATTATTGTACACGCTGTTACCTCACTCATAACGAAATCTTGAAATTATTTACAATTTAATTTATAAAGTTAATGAAGCTGGTCTGCCGGTTCGTAATATAGTGTCTCAGGTTTTAATTTTTTTTAATAAAGAAGAATAATAGTAGGGTCTCATAAGTTTTAGCTACCTCCCTAAAACGCCGGTCTCACGACTCGATATTACTCGCCAAATATATCCCAGTACAATTATTTGGAAAATATCTACTCGTCCTCTTCGACCCTATATACTGTCCCACGACGTTCTATCACTCACCAAGTACTATTTTCCAGATTCTGAAAACAACTTTGACCCACCAAACCAACAAAATTACTCGGCGAGTAGTAACGAAGCGTGGGATCGCTGTTGCAAGTATTTAAACGTACATTCTCGCGACCTTTGACTTCGTCATTCTTCCGACAATTGCTCGGCAGAGGTAACTGGTGATTGGTGATGAATGATTAATCAGATTAAGCAGGTTCTGTACGGCTTTGCGGGGTGACCACAAGTAACGATCATCGTATGTAATTGCCGAGTGATAGATAACTAGTCGTAGAACCGCGACTTAAGAAACACGTTAACACCTCATATGATATTCCTCTGATGAACATCCGTAAGGCTGTTTCAGACTTTCAAAATCCCAAACTTCCTAGGCTAATCCCCATAAGAAAGCTGTACATAATTTATTACCAATCTTGGTGAAGTTTTAATTCCTAATTTGATTGTATTTGACACAAACTGCGACTCTTATTGAAAATATTTTTTCCATTTTCAATCTATCTGCCCGGCTAAGTTAGTTATGCAGTGCCGAATTCAGGGGAAATCACCAATTTTGTCCCTCTATAAGTATGCTAAATATTCACATATTTCGAAGATGGCTGAAAAATATTTTCAGTAATGGTCACACAAGTGCTTTTTGTGCCAAATTTAGACGAAATCGAAATTAAAATTTGTCCAATACTCATAATTATGTACAGCATGTTTCTTATTGGAATTGGTACAGCAAAATAATTTCAGATTTTAGAAACCCAAAAGAGCCTTAATTTTTTTTTCTTTTTTTTTTTCTGAAGAACAACATATGAGGCATTTATTATTAGGAGCGTAGTACCTATACCATCCGACCATCAATTTCTTACTTTTTTCATTTTTTGTGATTTAACACTTGCGATGCTTCCCTTGTAAGTAGTACATTTATACACAAAAATATTCTCAGGAATTGTAGGAACTCTACTGAAAATCTTGAATGTATTTGGAAACACCTCACGAATCAAAATTTTCTTATATAATTATTATTATTATTTCAAATGGATTTTGTGCTTCTCAGGAAATGTGCCTAAACATTGTAAAGAAGCAGTGGCAGGTTCAAGGCTTCAAGATCTTTCCTGAAAGTCATGCCTATCCAATTTCTCCTGGTCACTAACTCCCATCTAAACTAACTGGAGGTATTTCAAACTTCCGTTAAATCCATAAAACGCTATAACGTATTCACTCCATTGAACATCTAGACATCTATCCTTTCACTTGAGCTAATTTGAACTTTTTGAAAATATATGTATAGTAGAAAACGGTTATACCATTTCAATTAAACGTAAGATAATAGATATGATCACCAAAACTATTTGAAATCTAGTATTTTTTGTATAGTTTTCACCCTACGACAAGCAACATTGTCACTTTTATCTTTATAGGATATTTATTTCCACAGCTCTCTTTTATTTCTTTAAGCAATCCAAACCAATGAAATAAAATAGAATTACTGGAGTACATCGGAACAACGGTTAAATTGTCATGCAAACACGACACTAAAAAATAAACCAAAACTCGTCTGAGATAATTTCCCAAAGACCAATCCCAGCTGTAAATAAATAATTACAAAAAAAGGCATCTACTTTACAATTAGTTTCGTCAATCTGTTCCGCTACGTTTCACTCAACTTCTTTTCACTTTTTTTAGTAGTTCCCTAAAAAGGTGCGGTCACAAATCCACACCCGCATTTTAACAACAGCCGCCCATGAACTTTCACTGAATGATAGGACACTTTAACGAAATATCATCCGACGGAGATTACAGTAGGTCACTAGGTTGAATTCTGTGATAGATGATCTTTTTTTCCGGTTTTATTTAGGAGTGTCACAAAGGGCATCACGATTTTTCTTGCGGTTTGAACAAAAGGTATTACCGCATAATTTGTGGTTTTTGAATTGTTACGGCATTTTGGTTGCTCTGGATATTTTGGTGAATTATTGGATGTGAGATTCACATATTGGTTTGAAAGTACCGGTTCAGTGGGAGGTACGGAAATAAAATGAGATTATATGGTTGCTCTGATGGAATGGGAAGAATGGAAGTGTGCTCGAGTACTGTATTTATTTTAGAAGAAAGGGTCAAGTTCCGCAGAATAGATTGGAACATTGGATATGGGCCGCTGAGGATAATCTCGAATTCTCGATGCGCAAGCACCATGGTGAAAACGGTCGACATTTCGATATTTTAGCTTTGGGCACAACTCTGTCTCAACTGTCTTTACTCTTTATTTTACCTTCAGTTTAGTTTTCTTCGGCAGTTCATGACGAGAACATTAAAGTTTCATTTGGCCACCCATGTGACATACTACACCAATACTACACTAATGGGAGGAGAACTTATTATATGACCCTTTCAGACAATTTCGACTCTTTCTAACCTTCCAACAAGTGACCTTTCCAGGTTGGTATTAGTTCCCAGAGCTTTTCTTGAGTATAGTCAACAAATTATTTATTTGTGTGTTAATAATTGAAAATTCATAAATTAAGGTAAAAATGTCCTGCGATTAGCTCTAGAACGGAAACATATCATTCCAGTAAAGAATATCTAACATTACAAATCCCAATAATAACTTTGGATCTTTGGTATAATGCGTATCTGCTATGCAGAATTTTTCATCGAACGGATAAAAAGTGGTCAACTCTATCGTTGTACCCTCCATTATCCTATTATAGATGATTGTGTTGTATTATGACGTATACTCACAGAGTATTACGAGTCATAAAAAAAGTTTGACCTCCAGTTGGGGCAAATTTATTCTTGATAACAAGATACTAACGAGCCTTCTTCAAATTTC
>JAQFYR010000450.1:0-12864 GCA_034694985.1 Campodea silvestrii
TATTATATCAAACGAAACGTCAATTAGTTTTTTATTCAATTAGTGGTGGGAATCCATGTTTCAACTTAAAATGTCATAATATTTTTAATTTTTTTGAGAAAAGGCAAAGAACAAATTAATTTTCATTTTAAATTGTATAATAATAAATAGTAATTGTCACAATTTTTGAATGATCTGTAGATAATATAGTATATTGTTTCAGCATAATAAATGTTTTATTTCAGCAGTCGATTTGCGCACTATAGTAATTAAAAACCGTAAAGAATAATTTTTCAATATTCAACACGAAACAGCAGTATTTCTTTTTTTTTTTTTTGAACGAAGTTCACTTTACAGATAGACGATATTCTTCCGCATGAATGCATATAAGAAATAAAACAGCGCAACAGCATACCGAGTTCACTTCTAAAAAGGAGCCAGTAAAACACCAGGATTTAATTAAAACTAATCATTCATATATAGATACAGATCATATAAAATTAGTACATGTAAAGGGCCATTCTAAAGTTGTGTTAAATGAGACTGCTGATTTTTGGCTTATTGGGCTGGTAGGCAAACGACAAGCAAATAATATGAGCAATTATCAAAGGATATGCTGGAAGATTTGACCATCTGAAAGAAAAACAGGTGGTTAATTAGTATACCATGTATTTATACTTATATGCAATAATATACTAGTACATGTGCAATGGGTTATGGTGTTTGTACGAATACTTGTGATGATATGATACTTAAAAATATGCAACCAATATGCTGGGTAAAGGCTTATGCTATTTTCTTGTTTCTTTTCCCCTTCCGTATATTTATATATTTATGTTGAAAGGGATTACATTGGAAGGAGTGATAGAGGTCCGATTTACTTCGAAGTGAGGGACAAGAAGGCTATCATCGTTCACAATTCGGAATTGGACATTGAACGCCACGTCGATCACGCGCGTGCTCCATGTGAAAGATGCGCGGTCCCGTAATTTCATTTATATGCCATAAATTGCGGTGGCCAGAAAAAATATTAGTAAATATCTAATGATCTGTGTTTACATTTTGTATTTTATCTCACACACCTTTATTTTCTTTTCATATATATTTTTTGCAAACTCCCTGACATAGATTCAAGTACTGCTGGGGGTTTGCCAGCTACAGTTTTAGAAACTCTGTGCTTCATATTTCTAATTAAGATTGTCAAAAGTGTACATTGTATTATTTTCATTATTTCTTTGCAGTTGATATTAATCTATGTGTGCCCATGAGAATCATGACAAGAAATGAAGTACAATATGAGGTGTATGACACATGCGGGGATGGGGGCTGTGCGTTTAGTTCATGTCACTTCTAATCTACGGAACTGAGATTCATCTCGATGGTTAGCTAGGGGAAATAGTTGTTCATTATTATTGGATCGATGTGTAGAACTAATGAACATATGAAAGGTATACGAAATATAGTGATTGCAGAAAAAAATACACCTTTTGTTTATTGTGCCGATTCTCAAATAATTCAAAAGTAAAAAAAAATTGTATTTTCAACAGAAAGTGTGTAATATTGCTAGGGTTAATGATGATCTTTTTAACTTCTACAGATCCATGTTATCAAGGTTTGTGACACCTCGTTTGTAAAGAGAGACCGCTACTCATAAATCATTATTATCTCTAAATTTCGGCACTAATTCAAACCATATGAGTTTAAAAGACATTGTTTTTGGGGGTGTATTTCAGAAGGAAGCATCAGGGTTATTGTCCATTGGCAAGATTAATCACGGTGATTTAGACATTGTAAAATTAAGGTGTAAGAAATTTCGTGTTGCCCTTTGTATGCAAATGCAAAGCAGAATTTCTCCATACATTGAAAAATTTGATTTGCTAAAAGTCTGGGAACCAATATTTTTCCTTAATAAAAATATTGTCATTGATACATTTAATCAATTAAGTCCACCTCTTCATATGATCTCCAATATATCTATTACTGATACGGAAACAATTGTTAAATAAATTAAGTGCAGTCAATGGAATATTGAAAACGACGACACTGTAACATTTTGGATAAAGGTTTATTCTCATTGTGGCGCACTAAACGAAAATCCTTTTAAAAGTCCTGCATCAGCAGCATTAAGATACCTGAGTATCCAACTTAGCAACGCTGCTGTTGAACGTGTGTTTAACCGTACAAATCTTGTAAAAACTAAAATTAGGAATAAAATGCTATTAAATACTTTGTAAGGAATTGCAATGATTGGAAACACCCTAAAATCAAGAAATGTATGTTGTAATAAATTTGTTGCAACTGATAAAACTTTGAATAAATTTAACTCCTCGATTTACACAAATCAAGGTGAGGATTATGATGATTTTTTTTGGACAATTATGACCCTAATGGATTTTAACACACAAAGAAAAATGTGCTTTGTACATGACTTAATTCTTAACTGAACATGACTTAAATAATTACCGCGCCGTTTCCAAATTGTGCAATGTTATTGTTTTATGATTTTACGATTCTATCAATACTTTATATGGGAATGCATTATTATAATGAAAAATAAAATAACTGTAGTTTTACATTTTTTTCTGTTCTTAAAGAAATTAAGAAATCCATTACTTAAATAAGAGTTTGGCCTTGTATCATACAAGTATATGTTTCGTAAAATAAAAGGGACATAACGCAAAAATGGAAGGATCACAGTCTGCTCTAAATTACAAAGGGTACACAAGATAAAAAAAATAATTGGACTGCTCTTCTTACTATTTTCCGCTGCTGAAGGCTCAAAGAACCTGTAAGGACTGATAAGTCCGTAATGCCACAACCCGCAGCCATACGCGAGAGATGTCACTGTACCTACACGCAAACCAGGCAGTTGACACCCGAAGAGATCCTTATTCAATTGGCGCACTTAGACGAGTTGGCAGTATATGAATACGTGTCGGAGGATGAGGACAATCGCAACTTCAAACGTCAGCATCAGAGGTCCCGAAGCTGAACTAGTCGACAGAAACTACCCACCGTAAGAAATTGCTGTTTGCGGACTTTTACAAATATCTGTGTACGAAACCCGGAGTATTGTAAAATTACTGAAAAACTCCCGTTGTTTTACAAAATTTCTTAACTTTAAAAATATTTTTTTCAAAAATTACCTGACAAGTGTACCTTGTTTCGTCATGAGAGGCTTTATGTGTTACTTGGTACTGCATTTAACATTATTCTTTCAACATGCACATGTAGCTTTTGAATTTCGATTGCCAGCCCAGATGCCCTACATCCGCTGCGAATATAACCTTGGCCATTTGTGGATATTTTGGCTTCGAACATAACATCCAGCACTTGGATTGCAACCTATTCAAATATAAATGACATTAAATTACTTCAAACTAAAAACACATCTGAAAAATTGACATACCTCTTCAGCTGTTAAGACTTTAAAGTCCGAATAATACAAAATTTTGGACCTGCATGGGGACACAGAAATGGGTACAATTCTCAAATGTATAACCGTACTCGTACAATGGATCAACGTCTAATTTGAAGACGGTATGATCTGACGAGTGTTTAGGTGAAAGTTGCTCTAAACTAAATAAGATATAAATGGAATTAAGTGCAATCTGAAAGTGTCGTAACTTAATGAGTATCCAATAAACAAAGCAGCCGAGGTGCACATCACAAATCTGAATAGCAGCTGTATTTGTAGTCAGTGACTACGAAAACTATTAAAATAAGTGATAGTTTATCAAAGACGTATCCGTGGTCTAGTGGTTAACACTGCTGGCTACTAAACCGGAGGTCCGGGTTTGATTCCCGGCGCCGCCAGGAACTTTTATTCAAAAACTAAATCTTCACCAGTACACATTTGATCCAACTCGTGGTAATGCACTTTTGGACTGGTACCTTAGTAATATACCATTATACCCAGTCGCTGTGATGTTAATAATGGAGTTTTAAATTCAGACCACCACAGTCCCAAAATTCAAATTAATACTCCAATAGTATTTCATTCGTATTTAAGGAGGAAGTTCTTAAACATACACAAAAGCAATAGCTGGCTTTCATTTATGCGTGTGAATAGGTCGTCGCGCGCCCATAGCAGGATCAACTCGGGATAAATATATTGTGTGAACAAAGCACAATGTTTTAATGTTAATAATTTTTATTTCAAAAATTTATTGTTTTCTGATTTCGAGAATGAAGGCTAGCACTGTGTATTTTAAAAGTGCTACAATTCAAATGTGGGGCGCACTAAGATACTCACGGTTGGAGAAGTGATGAAAAATTCGTTGTTTTCTGAAGGTAAAAATAAATGGATTCTGAACTGCACGTTTCAGAAGAAGAATTGTTTGTTTTCCTCTCAAATCATTGAAAGGCATTGTTCAAAAACTGAAGGTGTGTTCCTGAATGCAAAATTCCTAAAACATCTCCGATGTAACAAAGCCAACTTTTTTCAGATATAGAAACAAGGAAGACACGATTTGCTAAAATGCTTTTATCAGTTCCATATAAATAGTGGACCATTTGGTAATGTTGCAGTTTAATATTTAAAAAAAAAAAAAAAAAACTTTAATATTAGAAGGAAATAAAGTTTACGCTGCTGTTTAAAGTTAACAAATTTTCCAGGAAATTTTTAATTGCATTTACCAAGCATGCTAGAGGTATTACCCTGTTTCTTGCCCCTAGTTTTCCATAATGCCAACCCACAAATTGTGTGTATAAAGGATTTTACCTTATTTTCTAAGTGTAGAAAGGTATTAGGCCTCAATTTAATTACAATTTTTTTCAGCTGATGAACAGGAGCTCACAGATTTTCATACCGAATACATCCAGTCCTTAATTAAAGGCAGCAATCCTCATATGTTTGACAGTAATGACAACACCATGGACATGGATGGAACACTGAGGGACCAAAAGGGAAATATTGTTAGAAGAAAAAGGAAACCACCACCTAAAATGAAATATTATGGTGTTGGATCTGCATTTGAACAAGATGTTCGGGGTTCGGTTTCAGTGCTAATGATGAAGAGAAAGACAGCAGAGAATGCCACCCTTTTGGCGAAGAAAAATCAGTTCTCAAATATACTAACTGAACGGCATAATCAGTCCACCAGGGGTGCTACTGCACCTGGATTTAGTTAGGGTTAAGCGCATTTCCAATTGATTTGATTATTTATTTATTCACTGGTATATCGGTTTCCTTTCTTTAATCAAACATCGTTTTGTAACAACTGGCTCTGCCGAAACTTTTTATTACTTGTGGAATTGTCTTGAGCAATTTGATTTCTCACCTTTTTTTACAGCGATTAATTGATATTGAACACACTGATAATCTAGCTGCCTTGGCCAATTATAATCATTATCCAAATTCATTACCTCTGTTCAATTCGTTTCCTTTTTATGTTCTGATTACTTAAATTCTAATTGGCCACGGTATCTTTCTGTGTTGCTTTCTAAATTACGGTTAGTGCATAAGGGTTATTTTTATTTTAAAAGAAATAAACTTGTTGCTTATCCTCCACTGAATTGTACTCTTTGTAATTAGAATGCCAGCAATGATATGAATCACTTATTTCTAGAATGTCCTCTTTTCAAAGCCGCTAGATCTCGTTACCTCCATTGGTGGGATTATTCAATACCATAATTATAGTCTTGTGATATTTAATTTAAATTTACAACAAGTGAAGCTTATTTATTATTATTTAATTGAAGTTTTGTTTTATTTAGATCTTGTGAACTAATTTCCTTTGAACTATGCATTTCATCAAGTTTAATATCATCCTGAAGTTTATGTTTTTTTTCGTTTTTGGTTGTAATGTTTATGTAATTATGTACATTATGTATTCACATTGTGTCAAGTGTAGGGCCCCTACACTTGACACAGTACCAAAATAAATCTATCTATCCTAATGATATTTAACGGACAAAACTGTTATCTACGTACATGTAGTTTCGATAGCTACGCCATCAACTTCTGGACAAAATAGTTTATTTTAAATATAACACTTATGGTTATAAATAATAATTATTGAATCGAACCCGGACCTCCGGCTTAGCAGTCAACACTGTTAACCACTAGACCACGGAGGCGTCTTAATTAGTCCAGTTCCAATTACATTCAATTTTTCTAGCTAGTTAGTACAGTCAAAGCTGTTCCATTCTACATAAAAAATATTGATGGTGCAGGGAATGAAACTTTGCTGTTTGTTTCACAATCCCTGCTCCAGGAACTGGGACCAGATGTCGATATACATCTTAGACACTACACTTAACGTTGTTCCAAACATGTTCATGCAATTGTGTACTCTGCACGTAGCTGCTTATGATCATGTAAGTTATTGTTGGTCATTTCTTGGAAGCATATCGTTTATCATGTGCAGTGGTGACAATATTGGTTGATATGCTACATTATTATTCATTTGCCAATATTGTCTTCAATGATTTGAATCCCTGTAAGGTTTACATGATGGTAGCCTTCAAAATTGCGTCTATGAACAGAATTATGCATAATAAAACCATGAATGTATTGTTAAGTACGTACGTGAAAAACATGTTCTGTTTTTGTGTTTTAATTTCAAATCTTTCTTGGTTTCTTGTCCCTTAAAACAATAAAGTGGTTGAAATTTGGTGGTATATGATAAAATTGAGTCTCAAAGTCTACTACCAGAAGCAGACAGGCAAGAGGTGCGCCGTCAAATGTACCTTAAAACTGTCAGATAAATATATCAGCACTGACCTGCCACTTGAATTTAAGGAAGCTGTCTCTGAGAAGCGAAGGGAAACACACATTATATAGCCTATGTACACTTTCTCTACAAAATGGTGTTCGAACCTCTAACAGTATCTCTACACGAACCTCCTGTGTTATTTTTTCTCCCTGGGGTTCAGCATTTGTGTGTATTATTTCTCCATGTTGTGCAAGTTTTTGTTTTGTTGATTAATTTTACACGTTTTTGTATTATTCTGTTGTATCATTCCTGGTGTTGTGATTTGATATTTTTTTGTTATTATTTCGTCTTTGTATTTGTTGAATACATTTTGCAAGTGTTTGATCTACTTTGTTGAATTATATACATGTGTGAAACTTTGTACATCTTTTGTAAAATTTCTGCGTTTCTCATTTTTACATCAAGTTGTGAGTAAACTTGTGTATAAATTGATTTAAAACATGACGTTTTTATTATGAATAGTGAGCCCATAAAAAGTTGCTGCTGTGCAGAAGACGTACGTATATGGTCCACCCACCTCCCTCCGTACACGCATACGTAGTGGAGGTATATTACAAATCCATCTGGCGTGGGGGATTTCTGGAAACATCCGGAGTGGGGAGAAATGGGGGATGTTTTGTTGTGGAGTGAAATTGTGGGGGTTGGGGCAAAGAGCCAAAGTCATGGATTTTCTATATGAATATGACAAACCTCTATGTGGGAAAGTTCCAATGGGTAGACAAGGATGAATTATGTAGGCTCAACGTTATCAAAATACCAGATGATGCTAAATGGGGATATTTTCTTAACGTTGATTTAGAATATCCTGAGCATCCCCACTCAGACTACCCTTTGGCACCTGAGCACAGGGTCATTCCTGATAGTTCTTTGTCAGAAATACAAATGAAAAGTTGTGTTTATCTAAGGGAGAGTCCAAAGTACCACAGTTGGTTGCTACATTGGAGGATAAACACAGTTATATCCTTCATTATCGAAACTTCAAGTTCTATCTGGAACAGGGAATGAAGCTGGTGAGGATTAACCGTGATATTTGTTTTAAGCAGACACGTTGGTTAAATACTTACATTGATTATAATACTCTTTCTAGAAAAAATGCAATGGATGAGTTTACAAAAGATTTTTATAAATTAGCCAACAATATAATTTACGGTGGAAGTCTCATGAATGTCATAAACCGAATAAATGTCAAAATTGTCAAAGGAGAAGATATTGCTTTTACAAAACAAAACTTTTAGCTCGACCAACGTTTCTCCGGATGAAATTAGTGAGTTAAATAACCTGTCACTCAGTTTGTTTGACAATAAGCGGTATTTATGTGAAGGTGGATTTACCACTCTCCCTTTTGGACATTACTCACTGCGTCAAAATGATCATGATAGTCAATAACCCCCTCCCCAAATCATACAACATATTCCATATGTTTTATTTCCTTTTGTATATTATATTTTACTCTTTTTTGCAGATGATGTACTTGTAATAATACTACATACGGTCTTTAAGTTTAGTAATTGTAAATATTGTTTTAAGTTCAATTTGGCATGTTGTAAATAGTGTTTTTGATTTCTTTCTTGTAAATAGGCCTAGTAAGTTTCATATTTTACTTTTCTCGTATTTTACTTGTAGGCCTAATTCTTGTACATTAAATAAGTATGTTTTATAATTTAATTTTTCCCTCACATCTTTGCTTGTTGGCATCTGGACCTTTTATGACATGCATTTTTTCTTATAACACAAACCACCCTCAATTTATGAATCGTAAAATTAACTTGTCCTATGTGGATAAGCTATTAGATGAGTTACCTGTAACAGTTACACATTTGTCAATGTGATCTGATGGAAACGCATCTCAGTTTAAAACCGTTTCATTGTTGTTGCCATTTCCATTCTACAAGAACGCCGTAATCTTAGTATTGCATGGAACTTCTTTGCGATATCCCATGGAAAGGGACCAGTAGATGGAATTGGGGAGTCAATGAAAAGAGAAGTTTGGAATTCAGGTCGTAGTAGAAAGTTTTTAGTGCAAGATGCATCACAGTTTGCTAAAGCAGCATTAGCTATCTCATCAGTAAAAGTTATTTATGTATCTTCAACAGCCATCAAGACAAGTAACAGTGATTGAATCTGTGTTTCTAACTGCTTCACCAATTAAGAAAATATCTCCATTCAATTGTATTCAGGTAGTGAACGGAGAGGTAATAATATTACAAGTGATAATGAAACATCATCAAATACATGTACGGTATATGAAGTGTCAAAAAGTTCCAGAACTTATTAAACAAACAGGAAAAACTGTATCCAAAATGCACTTTTTAAAGGGAGCATTTATGGTTAAAATAATATGGCTCAGTTTTTATCAAACTTCTCACATTTATTTTTACCTTGCAATTTTTTTTATAGTAAATTCTTTTTTTTAAAGGACGGCCATACAAGGAACAACAAAATTTATTATTCATTATTTTAATATTTCATTAATAAATTTTATCATTCTTTTCTATTTTTACGTCGCGCAGTCGATTCATATAAATGCTTACAGATAGTTTATTAAAAAGGAGAAGTTTGATGAATTTGCAGATTTCCCTCCTCCTGATTCCCACTGCCCCTTCCCTCGATACAATGGGGCAGAATGATTTTGATCGCCGAACTAACATGAACTTCATATTGATGAATATCTGTACTTTTTCGATGTGTCTTTTTACATTATATAGTGATGAGAAATTAATGAATTTATCGTGAAAGCCAGTGTTACTGACAATTGTGAAGTTATTGTCATTCCGATGAGATTCTTCGACAAAAATAGTTTTATAGAACATTCACGTTTTGAAACTCTATAAGTGTAATTCATGAACTAGAAAAACATATTCACGTAGGTTTCCCTTTTTAAAATTGAGATTTCGATAGAAACAGTTATTGTTGCCGATTGTGTGAGAACTGTATGCCTACTAACATTATGGTGCACCAATCAACAATTTAAGAACTTTCCTTCCTGTTTGAGTTCTGTTGGATTTTGATACATTGTCAACCCTCATCGACCTACCTACCCACACCACTACCCGTCTGTCATCTGGGCCATATACTATTTCTGCTGCTTCCCAATTTTATTCGAGGTAATAATATATAGAATTGTGTTTGATGTCCTTTTTGGAGTGGGTAGCTAAATATATTTGAAAATGAGATATTATACTAATTTAATGGCCAAGAATTTTGGGTGTTTAAATTATAAATCAGCTGACATAGAAGAGCAAACATATATATATACTATAATACTTTCGGAGGTCACCTCATTTAAGTGAGTTCAACGGCTACTCGGTATGGGTAGTTCATTCCTCTAAAGTATATGAGGCACTTTTTCTACCCTTCTAAATTTACCTAAAATTCCCAACTTTCACCGCACCTTTCCCCCAAACTCATTTTCATAATAAGTGCCTCATAAAGATTAAGTGCTCATCTCAGCTCAATAGTAGGCAACTTCAAAGGATTATTAAAAACACGAAATTGCGCATAATACGTCTTGAACTTCAACATTGAAGAAGTCGTCCTTCCTTTCTAGAAAAGCAGTGCTACCACCTTCACTTACAAAATTGTGAAGTTATGTGATCTTGGCATATCGATATTGAAACAAACATCGGAATCACTTACACGTACAAGTAACAGCAGAAGTCGACCAGCTGGGACATATTTTTATGTCACCAGAATGTTTTTTTTAAAAGCGCTGTAGTCCCTCCAGCTCCTCTGATGTTTGGAGCTTAGGTGGTACCTTGGCGGAATTATTTTCTGGCAAATCACTATGGGTGTTGCCAAACAATCCCACTCCTGAGGATGCGTTTAAACCTCTCGAAATTGTTAAAGCTTGAGAATACAACCCCTTATGCTGTCCAAAATATTTAAGATGAACATATCACATCATTTCTCATTTTGTGCTTAAATTACAAACGTGATTTACGCCCCAGTGCTCTTGAAATCGCCCGTTCTTTTAGTGAACTTACAGTTAATGAATAGTAAATTTCAGATTATCAGGAAAATGTACATTATCATTGTGATTGTTCTTAATCAGCAGTTTTTAGCGAACGGTAAATGCATATAACTTAAGTACTCAATACATTTACTTTTTTATATAATAAATATTTTGTGTGAAACATTTGCCAAATTTCACAATTTTTACAAATTCGCTGTTTCTTAAATAAATACCCCATAGTACGGAGAACCTTCAAAGATTAACGCTAACACGAAATTTGAACACACTGTTTCGTGTTAGCAATATTCTATTGGGGGTTCCCATACTGCCTGTGTACTTCGGTCGTATTGTGTTGTTCTGCGGACAGTGGTCTACCTCACACAGTGGTCTACCGTGTACCGTTGTCGTACTGTGCTGTACTACGGTCGTATGGACCATCAAAAATTTTGAATCAATCACAGTATGTCTGCAGTTGAGGGCTGTACGACCGCAGTTCAGGGCTGTACGACCGCGGTGTTCACATTGTTTTTATAAGTGCGCAATCACTCCAGTAAATATGAACTTCCGTATTTATGAATCTTGAATTCAGTGTTAGATGTTGTTAAGTCATATTGACTTAACAACTTTTAACCCGAAACATGTCAGAAGTTGTTAAGTCAAATTTCTATAAACACAATTATTTAATCATTGGTACGGTGTAAAAAAATTGAATCACGTTAAAAGGTTTCATAATATATATAAAAAATGGGAGCATCACAACAATATTGGGAAAAGTTAAATGTAAAATTGAATATTTGTTTTCGCTCTCCTGAAAAATTGCAAAAAGTGACTTAACAACTTCTAGCACTAAGGGCTTCAATTACACGTAGGGGTTTTGCATGTTACATGCACTGAATTACCCCAAAATGTGATAGGTATTATTCAGTGTAGGGATTTTTCAAAACAGGGAATTCATATTTTTAGCGGTTATTCCGCGTAAGGCCTTTTCCGCGCTCCCAGAAAATATCTGATCTGTCAAAGAAAAGTTGTTCCTTACTAGTAACTATAATTAGTAATTGTACAATAACAATTACATTATTTTCAGAAAATACTGTTTATGTGGAGAATCATACTATCCTGACGACCCAACCATGGTAGCCTGCGATAATTCTCATTGTCCGCATAATGGTTGGTTACATTTAACCGGTTTGGGATTAGAGGAAGAACCAAGTGTAGGTACTTCCTACTGCTCTGAAGAATGCAGCACCATGGACTAGAAATCCAATTACACCAGGGGTTTGTTGCGGGAAGTACTGCAATGAACGCCACTAATCGATTCAGTACGAAGAGGAGACGGGAATAGAATCCATATAAGATGGACATGGTGTCATTTGCCAACCTCAGGCATACGTACTATCTTCTGCTGGGTCATCGCCTACTTGCTGGCGTAGGTGGATCAGTTCCTTATCAGATTCGGCAAGAACTAATTCATAAGAGAGAACCGTGAATCTCCGAGGAATGAAGGGTCAGAAACTACCATTGATGTGGTCAATGAATTCCAGAACAAACAAATAAAAAGGTGAGTTGTGCGTGGAGCAGCAAAAAGTTGTTATTACCCGATGTTAAGTACAGAGTAAAGACGACAATTGAAAGTATTGAAGCAGATAATTATAACATAAAAGAGAAATATAATGTATTGATAAATTTCTTTGGCCGTATCTGCAATGTTTACTGTTGAAAACACAGGTAGTTTTACGGACAATTCGCCATCACCAAGTTGCTGACGAATAGTAGGTGAATACACGTTGCAGAATTATATACGTTATTTACGGCAGCAGTATTTCATAATGGAAAAGCAAGTTGCTACCGAATTGTATCTGATACAACTGAAAAGACAAAAAACACAATTTGCTGCTTTTCTTCATGAATTGTTGTACGAGATAGAAGTACCGGGCATTGAAAAGACCCAATTAACCATATGTACAGATAAGACGGACCGGACCCTCCAGTGAATTTAAAAACAGATTCATGGGCTTTTTCCTGCAGAAGTTAAACAAGGATTTTGAAGACAAATTTGAAGGAATTGATTGAAAATATTCTGCTACGTCACATGAAACAGGAGTTGCAGATTTTCAATGAAACATACGAGGATGTTCCAAAAGTAATTATAATTATTTTTGCTTCAAAAAGTATCCAGCCAATTTTAACGAAACTCACATATGTTATAACATATGT
>JAQFYR010000451.1:0-12860 GCA_034694985.1 Campodea silvestrii
AAGGAAAACGGAATAAAAGAATAAAAACTCATATTAAAACTGCACATTTTCTACTGAAAACGTTACAGTTTTCGTCCTCACTTCGCTCGGGCAATTCTCTGGGTTCCATTAAGTTTCCATGCTTCCGCCCACCGCCAACTACTGGATTTCTTTCATTGTCTTCGTATTATAAATGGTGGGTAGACACAATTTATTCTCGTTGGGCAAGCAAACAAAATTTTCAGACTGAAAATGGGAAAAAAGATTCGTTAAAACTTCACATTTTGCACTTTTGCAGAGCAAAATGTGAAGTTTTAACGATTTTTCCCCTTATTTTTTCACGTAAATTTTTTTACCTCGCTTCGCTCGGACACGGTTTTACTTTATTTCAGTTATTTCTCATGCTGTTTATTTTGACCACCGCTTCTAGGCTGGCTGCTTTAGTGCTTCCGGATTATTAACAGTGGGTGTAAAGTTATTCAATATTTAAAAAATTATTTATACAATTTTATATTAGTATAGTATATAATTTTCGATACAGTTCCCCCCCCCCTCGGTCGGGCATAATTTGTCCTTCTAATGAGGCTCACGGTAAGTAGAAAACAAGATTAAGGCTCGTGTGCTGCGATTAAGAACGAATGCTCGGACTTCAGTAGCCATGATGTGCTCGAACTCCAGTAACACGGGAACCCTCGTTTCCTTCTTTTTGTGTCGAATTCGAAGTTCTGCCGTCATACGAGTAGTAAAGAAAATTTCAGTGAAATTAAAGATAATTCTATAATTATGTAAAATCTGCTGTTTCCCTCTGTGAAAGTTTCAATACATCGTCGCAGTTCGTTTACGTGAAACATATTTAATTAATTTGTACTTTAACATTATCCCATGTGAAAAATACTCTTTTTAATATTTTCTATTTAATTGAACAATATTGATGTTTATATGGTATTCGTAATCGTAAAACTAGCAACCACTATTGACACTTAATATTTCTGTACCGTATATGAAAGTTATAAATACTGACCTTGCTTATTATTCTGCTTAGTAATGTTTTGCAGAATAGATAACTATTAATTACGAAATCATCGTGGCACATGATAAATACTTCAAATAAAGTGTGCTAAATAACAGTCGCATTGTAGATGATCGCTAAGATAAAAGAAATAATACTAAAAAAAGATTGTACACGGCAGTTAAACTTTTTGCTGTGCAAAATATACAGAATAATTTTATTAGGTTACTTAGTTATTATTTAATACAATGAGTTAAATATTGTGCTATCTTTGAGAGAAATAATAATATTTTTTTACTGAATTCTGAATTATCCTTACCAATTTTGTGCTCTAACACCATTTGTAATCTACATATAAAATTTGTTAGGTTCGTGTATTGACAATTTGTATGTGTAGTATGTTTTAATTTCAATTAAGAATATAGATAACTTCTGTGGTGGTAAAAGTGAATCCAGGAATCATACGGCAGACAAATGCGCCGAGATACGAAGATATTACAAAGTTGTTGTTTTTTGCTTGCAACGGCACCAAAGTATTTAGCATTATGCTCTGCGCCGTTTCAATATCAAACGTGAGGATTGTCAACTTATTTTATAGTACAATCACATTCATATCTACGTTGGATTTGAAAGGTGTGGGATGTTAAAGCCCTTTTACGCACTTCGATGTTTTTTTCATTTACAATATTCAACAAGAAGTTCAAAGAAATAATTTTATATTCAATACCGAGAACATCCTGTTTCTATTAACATTTCTGTATTTTATATGGCACCATATGTAGTCATATTCGCAGGAGGGAAAAAATCGTATGGAAGAGCTCCTATTTAATGACTTCGCAGCCTGGAGGGACCTAAGGGCCTACTGAGCCTTTAGATTACACGGAGCTGCTTCCAATAATAATATATATAAATTTAAAATATTTTAAAATGTTATATTCAGCGGGAATTTCGAAAATACTGTTTGGTTATTGAAAGTTTGTTGTATTCTGATTTTATTGTACCGCTTTATTAAGCATAAACATCAATGATGTAGAACAGGGGTGCCCAGACTTTCATATAAGGCGATCTACTTTAATTTTTAAGTACCTGTCGCGATCTACTAATAACACATTTTTGCATTAAGCTCCTTCTGAAGCCATATCCACGGGAAAATTCCAGTTGCTTTGCTGACGCTGAGCAAGCGTATTTTTTTAAAGATTATGTTGTAAAATATGCAAAATTTATGTCATTTCAAGGAATTTTACAACTTTTCCACCATTATTTCTCCCCTTCTTCCCCTTTATTTTTACATTTCGGAGTGGGGAAATCACATGAGAAATCCCCTAAAAAACAAGGCCTTTATACCACCACCCCAGATTGCCAATATCCCAATACTATCACTTTAAATCCATGTTGTAAACATACAAGTTAATATTTTATTTATTGAAATACTGAATTGGTATATGAAAATGAAGGAAATTATAGGTACTTCCAAATTGCGGGGATGACTGATTTCTCTTAATTCTGGACACAATTTCATCAAAATTTGTACTTCAGAAAAAAAAATAGAAAACGAAACAGTACCGGTACAACGAAAGGGAGAATGGATTAAAAAAAATCTCAAATCGCTTTCATTTGATTTACTAATATATTTCCGGTTTTATGGCGATCTACTTGAAATGTCGTCGCGATCGACTGGTCGATCGCGATCGACGTCTTGGGCACCCCTGATGTAGAATATCTCAGAATTACTACTATATTTAGAAAACAAACACATAGTACAGGTCAAGGCCGTATATAGGAAGAAATACGGCCTTGCTACAGGAAGAAATACGGCCTTGCTACAGGCATCGTTGCAATAAATTAAATAATAATTTAAGACAAAGAAGAAAATCATCGCCCACTGGCGGGAATCGAATTCAGCACCTCCCGATTACGCGTCGGGAGCCTTATCCATTCAGCCACAGTGACAGTATTATTTAAAAAATAATACTATAATAATACAATCAAAGATAAATATCAATCAGCATTTCTTCTGTGTTAGTGCCATCAAATTTTATTGTTACCTTTATTTTTGTTGTTTTGTTACTGTCTCCATGAAAAGGATTGTATACAGGCGCGGATCCAGCCAGCGCTGACGAGGGGGGCGGAACTGAATAAAAGACGAAGTCTAAGACCAAGTTTCCACAGGCGATTTTTTTGTGTGTTTTTTCTTTTTTTTCATTTTTTGGACGAAAATACACTATTTTACTCAAGGTTTATAGATATTAGTACTCCATAGGGATTTTACCTGGATTTTTAGGAAATTTTCGATTTTTCTTTCATTTGCCATAAAACTTATAACACATACACTGCCAAGGTAAATTTTGAAATTTTCTTTTTCACGCCAAGGTGATTTTTGGGTATCAAAAATGATGCGCTCGGCCTGGTCAACATCACTCGCCATGTAAATGCATTGTGTATCATTTCTGATACACAAAAAAATAATACGTTTTCAAAGGTTATACATTGGGAACAAAATAAAAATTATGATGTATGAATCTAAAATAAATCAAACAAAATTATTTCTATTTTTTCCATACTCTGAGTGACACGACGTTTCTGAAATTTACAATATAACCACCGGTTCTGAAATATACGATTTGTCCTGAACTATTATGTAACAACCTGTAGTTTTATATGCCATTTGTTAGTGCCACGTGCCCACGTCGTAGGAATCATCGAGATATGTCAAACACATAATAATGTGTGCGTTGGTGCGTATATGTTAGAGCTGACACATCTGAATATGAAGTATGAACATCCACACCTATTGTGTATCGAAATGATACACACGGCGGTGAATGACTGAATGTGTTACGTGAAGTCATTGCTTCTGCATTTTTTTCGTTATACCTTCTTTCGTAAAATTAGCAGTTCTTAAATTTTGTTTTTACTATTTTAGTACCCCATTCAACCAGTAGAGTAAGAACTTTTTACATTATAAGGAATTGACATGAGTAGGTTCGGCGTGAGTAGGATCGTCGGACCCAAAATAAAAATGACATAATTAGGAAGTTTTTTTTTTAAAAACCCATTTTTTCAATTGAAAATAATTTTCTTCACTGCGTTGATCTGTTAAAAGAAAGAATCTTTAATTGTATAGTGAACTCACAAATATAGCGGAATTATTTTTGTTGTTATAGTAGTAATTTCTTGCATTTGTCTTGCAGAATTTGAAAGAGTTTATATCAAGACAGCAACATTCAAGATTCACGCATTTAATGATTTAATGCTAATCTAGATTTCATGGTCATTTATTGTACAGAATAACATAATGTGTTTCCTGCGCAACAACACTCACAAAATTCTCGTATGGGGCCGTATAACCAACTGCAGCACAGAGTTTGAAATTATGAAGCTTAAATTGCTAAGTTATTATGTAAGCAGAAATTAGCACCTTTGTACGCGGAAGCACAACTAAAATATATCATTTGCAATGGATGTAATGAAAATAAAAATAAAAGAAGGAATAATATATGCTTGTGAACTAGATTGGCATAAAGTAATTTACGAGATATTCTCAGATAATAAACATTGTACGGAAGGTCACTATAATATACTACAAGCGTGCGATTTTTAACTTTTATGTAATGCTGCTGTAAATTCTAGAGCACAAATGAAGAATATAATATGAGAAAAAATTCTACAAAAACCTTCAAGAAGATTACGGATCAAGTTAATTAACATATACGTGCATTATAAGCTTGGTCGTTTAGTTTTACTATTATGCATGTATAATACCGACCATGGAATCAACCGAATGGAACAACATTAGTGTAAATATTGTATTAACTCGTACTCTGGAAGCTTTAAGTTTGTTTATGTTTATTTTTACCCTTTTTGTGCCGTCACCGTATGGAAAACACACATCTGCAGGATACAATGTACTACCACAGAAATTACAAGTAAGAAAATAAAATTATTGTTGATAATAAAATCATGTTTACGCCTCAATGGAGTTTAATATAAAAAGGTAACAATATTTTTCATCATTATAAATAGATGAAAGTACGGAATAAACTACGTCCAATATGAATTATCTTCAATATATTTCACTGCAACACATACAGCATGCTTACTAAAATGTTTACAAATCAGAATACATAAATAACAAGTAGAATCTTATTGTTATAAAAACGAGAAAACAGTTTCAAATGAGCATACTGAATCAGTGCCGTAGCGTGAAATTTCGCCCCCCCCCCGTAAGAAACCTGACGGCCCCCCCTATAAAGTATATGAGTAAAAAAAACAAGTTTTTTTTATAATTAAACATACCGACATCACTCAGATTTTGGACAATTTTATATTTCTCTACCCTATTTCTGTTGTATTTCTTGAAACTAAACAAGGTCGTACATAGGAAAATTTTTCGGAAGAGGTTTTGCTCAAATAATTCCGGAAAAAACATGGCGAAAATTTTTACAATTTTTATCGCGAAATACGCAGTTTTAGTGCTGATTTTAAGGAATTTTTTTCATAATTTTCTTTCTTTCTTCCTCGACGGGCCCCCCGCATTGCGGGGCCTGCGGCCCCATCGCTACGGCGCTGTACTGAATGAAGTGAAATATACTGAAGCTAATATATTTATATTGGACGATATTTGTTTCGTACTTTCATCGATTTTTATAATAATAATAAAAAAGTAACATTTCTTTTCTTATAGGAGTTTGGAAATGTTTGTGAAACGAAATGCAGATAAATAATGTATGTTTACTATCAGTACACGTAATATTACACAACTAAGGCAGTCTGATCTTTAATTATTTATTGGTGATTGTTTGTGTCAATTTATTTCTTATTCCTTTTCATTGGCTTCTAAATTTGAAAAAGAGTCTTCTCCGTGCTCAGACACGAGAGTCTGCTGAGCTAAGGTGACCAGACGTCCCGTTTAAACGTGATTGTCCCGTTTTTTTTAGGTCTATATCAAGGTTTTTTAAGGAATATTTTTTAGTATTTCATTTTTCTTTCTTTTTTCCTTTTTCTTCTTACTTTTTCCCATTTACGGGGGAAGGTTGTTTGAACCTCAGAAACCCTTAAAAATGGCCTTGCAAGTTATGAAGTAAATGTTAAGAATATAGAACATTATAAATTATAAAAATGAATGAATAATGGTGGATTTTTATTCATACAAAATGGAAAGTCAATAACTATAAGTAGTTGACATTTTTTAATTTGAAGTTTTCAAGACAAAGGATAATTTATGCGCGTACGAGTTGTAGTAATAACGTGTACTGAGTAGCCTATTTTATTTATGCATATACCACCCAGAGATCTTATATCTTCATTTGAGCCGTAACTGTTCTGCTAGAAACAAACTTTTTGAGCATATTTTTATTTTGATGAATAACTGCAGTTACTGTGTAAGTGAATAACAGCAACATGAAAATGTGTACGGAGATTAAAGAAAATAATAATGCTGCATGCGGATCTTGGAAAAGGAAAAATAAAGTTGAAAGAACGGAAAGTTATTTTTGTTTCTGAAATTCATTTTTGTATAATTTATAATCATGGCCAATATAATTACGTATACATGTAACAAAAAAACTTTGCGTTGTAATTGAATTTCCGCATCATATATTGTAAACATACTACATTTTCATTCACTAATTACATTTGTTGCGAACTTGCGATGAAACTTACAGTTTGTTCTTCCAATTATAGAATACACTGGATGTCACCATTCCATCAAATTTAGCGTTTCTTATAATGGAATTCCCACCAGTTCTAACTTCTGGCTGTACCATAATCTACATTATTGCTACTAGACAAGAGAATGTTGTGAATATATTTCTACTTAGTTTGTTTTGTGGACATTACTTTTACAGGTACAAAATCCAACTCGAAATCATTCGTAACATGTGAAACGAATTAAAGACTGCTTTTTATTCCAGATCATTAATATACAGCACATATCTGGCAGCCTCAAACCCATTCTCTGTATTTATATCACTAACTGGAGCTATTCTAACACTTTTTATCAGTATTGTGATATGTTTCGATTTGGGAGTAAGGAACTATCAGCAAGATTGGTTGTCGAATCCTTGGTTTGTTACAGGTAATATATTCACAGCACCAACAAAAAGTATTAATAGTGTTTGTGTAACAAAGCGCTCCTTTTTACAAACAATGTTATTGTATTACATCAGGAGCGTGTTCCACTCAGAGTAAAAGAGCAGTTCAGGAGTGTGCAATGTAAGTTTTCCGAAGTTGGTCAATCTGGGCCAAGTACAGAAATGTGTAAATGAAGATTGTTCTAGTGAAGTGAAGGCAAACTATTTTCAAAGTTTGCACATTTTTTTTCAGATAGTGAAAAACTTTTCAATTCTTCTTTTTCCTTTTATTTTTAACGTACTGAGGGCGGCCGCCATGTACTGGAGTGAAACAGGCATATTCCCGTTATTTGCCTGCTGGGCCAGTACGTCCCTGGGCAGACGGGATATTTGCCCAAGGCCCGAAATTTTTAGAGGCCCCATCACCTCGTCATGAGAATAAAAGAAAGTGCTAAACATTGGATTAAGTCTGCACGTTATTTTGACCAGAACAATATAGGGACTATACCTCCCTGACCAACACCTTGTAAAAAAATCTTTAAGCGAAAAATCCTTCTTCAAAGTTCCATGTTCTCTATGTTAAATGCCCATAAAAAGTAAAAAATTTGTATCTACGATTTTACTCAAATTATACAAAACCTACAAAAATATAATCCTTATTAACAATATTTTTTTCCGTTTTCAAAAATTTGCACTTTTCCTTAAGTTATAGGGTACGGAAAACTTGACTTACATAATTATGGCGGACAGCTATATTTTCCATTTTCCGTACCTTGTTTGGAAATAGTGCTTACTTTTGAAAACGGAAAAAAGATTGTAGATAAGGATCACATTCCTGAACGTTTGTATAATATGAGCAAAATCGGAGCCTTAACATTTTCACATGCATTAGCATATGCAAACGGAACTTTGAAGAAGGATTTCTCGATAAAAGTTTTTTTTTTTTTTTTTTTTTTTTTTTTTTTCAGAAGAACGGCATATGGGGTGTTCAGTAAGTTGTCCCTATAATTTCTGACATTCCCCAAAAAATATTCTGTTGTGGTACCTGGGAAGGTTCCCTCGTCGTGAGTAACGAGAGTACGAGACATACAAAGAGTATTGGCTATTACAGGGATTTTGTAAATTCGAACGTCATTGAATGCAGTAAGATAGAATTGCTTTATTATTATTTTCAGGTTTCATAATCTTCTTAATTGGCTTCTGTATACATGTCCACACCGATTACTTACTCTTGCTATTACGTAGAAAAAGAACAGGTAAGTTTGTCCGCACCAGAATTTGTTGAATTTGTAATTTACTGTAAGACACGGTAAGACTATAACTTAACTTTTAATTTAATCCACAAATATAGCTACAACTACTACACTGTTATTGGTATTTGTGTAATATAATTATATACTGTAGATGATTTGAAACATTAGACTTGGGAACAAACCATCAATAAATGGAATTTATTTAATTTGTGAATGTATGAATATTAGGGGATGATAGAATCAAGCAGACAAGTGTTTTACCACCCTTTTCACACCATAAGGAACTACCGTTAACTACTTATATGTGCGAAATATGGGTATAGGAATGTTCGGCATGCAACTGTGGTTTTGTCTCTTCGGTATACTCTTCAGGCATGCTGCACAGAGTCCTGTCGGGACGAAACCGGGGTTACAGCATGCCTAACCTTTCCATGCCCATATTTCATACGTAGGTGACAATAGTCCCTTGAGGGGCTAAAGCAAAGGGTGGTAAAACACCTGTATCCTTGATTCTATCAAATCCTCTAATATTCAGAATGTATAAATTCACAAATTAATTATACCACAGATTTACAGTGAGAATAAAAATCCAATTTCATAAGTACACTGGTAAAATTATATGTTTAAAATAATAGTAGTCTGTATCATTAAATAATAACTATATATGAAATCATAATTCTGATAATGGCGTTTACATTTCTGCGGACTATCATTATTTTTCTCCGGTACTGCATTTGAGTTTCAAACATAATCTATCATGAGAATTTTCATTTTACTTTTCGTATGTTCAAATTGGAATTAATATATATACGCAAAAGCTTCAACAATTTATTCTCCCTAAAACTTAAAAGTGTTCTTATACTTATTTTCAGGTAGAAATTACTTAATTCCCCAAGGAGGAGCTTTTAGATTAATTTCATCTCCAAATTATTCTGGTGAAATTCTTCAATGGTTTGGATTTTTCCTTATGGCATGGAGTGAAGCAACTTTTGCGTTTCTTTTGTTTTGTTTGGCATTTTTAGGAACAAGATGTTATTTGAATCACAGGTAATTTAAATATGATGGAATGCATTTATTCCCAGCATATGGTTTGGAAACACTGCAAGGCCGTAGATACGTCTTTGCTATATAAGGGAGGAATTTGGTGACGGTTTGAGAAATATTCCTTGTAATTTATATATGGAAACCCCGAGCCGAGATTTTTTTTTTTTTTTAAATAGGCTATTTTTTTGCATAATTTTCCTAATTTCCTCTCTCTTTTTTCCCTTTTTTCGTTTATTTTTTTGCTAAGGGGGGAGGTTTGAACCTCCAAACCAAACCCCCCCCTTATATACGGCCATGAAACACTGCGTCATATTAAGCCAATCAAGGCCGTCTATAAAAAGAGAGAAACCCATCGGAATGTCATAATAAAATTATAAGAAATTGGAAAAAGAAGGATTTTTTTAATTAAATTATCCTAAAAGTTGCATCAAAATAGTATATTTCTACCCAAAAACCCCAATAGAATTTCGGAGCTCGCACATTTCTGGTTTTCATGTTTGTATATTATACAAAACTTTATAAAAACTCTTTCTTAGCAAAGTCGTCGTATGAACGGGACCTATACGTTCTACGGCATAAGATAACCCCATATACGGAAGACCGATCTCGGGGAATGTACTATCAAAACACTTAAAAAATCTCGTGTTTTGAGTGTAAATATACTCATGACCGCTCATGAGTCATGACATTGCCCTCCTATACGTGTTGGTGTGGGATGAATCCTTTCGCCTCTCATGGTCACAAGAACAGGCGAATAAGGAACATCAATACCAAACAGTCAAAACGAATAAACACATCTATTCAAATTTTCCATAATATGAAATTGTTTCATATCTTTTCTAACTGTATCAGGATTACAAACTAACGTCCATTTTGCTTTACAGGTTCTACATTGAAAAATTTGGATCAGATTACCCAAGTAACAGGAAAGTTCTAATACCATATATTTGGTAACGTTAGAAAGCTAGGTTTTCAAGAAAGCAATACAGCATCTCATTGCCGCATAATACGTATAGATCTTCGTTTAGTGCATGGACGTCCGCAGGGGGGGTGCAAGGGAGCGCTTGGCCCCTCTGAGTTTTTGAACAGCTGAAAAGTATTCGAAAAAGTGAAAGAAAAATATGGAAAATGTGTAAATAAAAAAAAAACTTTGGTAAAACTAAAAGACTACACTTTTTGTCAAAAAAGGAAAATTTTCGCCATCGCGGAAAGGTCTTTGACTTCGCAGTTCACATTCACATATACCTTCTTGCCCCCCCCCCCCTTGCATTATTTCTGCGGACACCCATAGTTCAGTGAAATAGTAACAGCTATAGCATACACAAGATAATCGTGTTACACTAGAAAATAAAGTATACATATTTACTATGTGTTGTATCATCTTATTCCTACACATTAACCTTATAAAATGGTAGCCGTGGTTACAATATAATAAAATGCAGCAAACAAACTGTTCAATATTATTTCAAAATCATCTGTCAGTGGCGCCGACTTTCTTTTCACTATTTGTGGCTTTCTTTTCACGACAAATTTTGATATTTCGTACACTTTTCACTGGATTAATTTCACCTCCATAATTACTCGTCTGTTTAGATACAGACTTATATTGAGTCATAGGCGTAACTTGGGAGTTACGTTGGGGGGGGGGGGCGAGACTTCATACAAATTATGTGTTTTTACCAATATTGCTTTTATGGAAAATGAAAAAAAAATTGTACACCAAGTACAATACTTTGTATATAGAGCCAGTAATGGATTCAGTCACTGATTTTTGGAAAGGTGGATCCATGAATGTCACTAGTGACTAGACGAAGAATTCACTAAAGCTCGAGCGGAGCGAGAGCGAATTATTTTTAAACATTTTTGTGAAAAAAAAGACACTATTTTAACAGGATTTTTAGGATTTCAATATGGAATTTTTCCCGGTTTTACACTTCTCTTTGTCCTTTTTTTCTTCAATTTTTTCCGATACGAAAGTATAATGTGGCCATCCGATCCTCCATTCGATCCATGCTATCTACGCAGGGTTATGTGGATATGTGATTTTTAACAAATGAAGTTATGGAACCTGCAATATACAGCAGAGTGGGAAGTGAACCCAACAATGTCGGTACTGCCTATTAATATTGTTGGCTATTTGTTGCCCGACCGAAGCGAGGGTGAATTCTTTTTACTTTACTTAGTTCCATCAAGCATACAGTTTTACAGCAATTTTAGATAAGTTTTCGAAAACTTCTAATTTTCCTTTTTCTTGTTTCCCTTTTCTTTTTTCTTCTTTCCCTTTTCTTAATTTTTCTTTTACCTTTTCAAAAAAAAATTGGGGGGGGGGACAGTTCCCCCCGAGTTATACCTATGTAAATAGAGCAGTTTTTTGTGTACTAGGACGACAGTACTTATACGGTACTGTTTTATATTTTAATTTACCCAAAATAAAAGAAAAAGTATTAAAAGAAGAATAGGTTTAAAAGAACAGTCACAAATTTTACATTAACCTCCCCAACAAACTATATCCAATTTTTTTCGTTTCCAATTCAGCCGCCAATCATATTGAGTTATTAACCATGTTCTAAGGAGCTACCTAACTCCAGCAGCCAATGGCGATGGATGTTATAATATGTTATACAGGAATTCAATTGGTTCTGTGCAACTTCGCCGCGGGATAGAATGCCGTGTGTGTCAGTTGGCCGCCGTGGTAGTTAGCCGCGGCAACAGTTGACCGCGGCGACAGTTAGTCGCGGGGGCAAATGGCCGCGGCGACAGTTAGCCGCGGGGGCAGATGGCCGCGAGGTCAAATGGCCGCGGAGGCAGATGGCCGCGGAGGCAAATGGCCGCGGGGACAAATGGCCGCGGGGGCAGATGGCCGCCTTGTCATATTTTGTTACATGTTCGTGACGAAGTATAAAATTATGATAATAGGGTGATAATTGCTGGATAGTTATGCACATGCTAAAGATGCCTTGTTCAACGGGAAACCACAGTTAACACATGTATGCATAGGAATAAACACAAAAAATTCAATATAAATATTACATTATTTTTAATTTATTTCTGTTATTGAAACACTTTGTACTCTCCACACAGAAAAAAACATATTTAAAATAAAAAATACACATGTATTTGTTATTAATGCAGCACAGACAAAATAATATAACCTATTATTTTGTTAAAAGAAGAAAATTAGTATACTTGTATTTCAACAAATGTTATTTCTATACACACCTAATTTGGAATAAATTTTGTTGAAATGACGAATAGCCTACACGTTTCCATTGTTTTGTTTTAATAAATATATTTATGTCTGACCTATATAATTTACAATCTTTATATTTTTAAGTTTAACGAAATAATTATGAACTTCCCGACGCAGCTTCCATTTTTTTAGGAAAATGATATTTGACAATGTGGACGAATATGGTACCTTTCTTGGTTTCTGTTATTGCGCTGAACAAAGGCCTGTATTACAATATCACTTTTAAGCAAATTGGAAGGCCTTATTCTACATGT
>JAQFYR010000452.1:0-12850 GCA_034694985.1 Campodea silvestrii
ATGCACACACGCGCAGTAGCGCATTTTGACTGAAAATTCGAGAGAGGTTTTCGTCAACGGTCCGCTTTTGCTCGACGAAGGTGTAGCCTAAATGATGCCCAACGGGGCTACGGGGGTGCTGTAAAATGTTACACTAATATTCCGGTAATACAAATATTAATTTCAAAACAGTAATATTATTGCGGACCCAATATATTTAAACAAAATTATATGTATAATGATAATAGTTGCTCTTGATATTTCAAGGTATATATAGTAGCAAATTAACTTAATGTGGCCTATCCAGCCCTAAACTGACCTGAATAAACCTAACCTTGTGGAACATACATATAATTATATTAAGTATTACACTACCGTAGTAAACTGTAAAACACATCAAATAAATATTGTTTTTCAGATGGAGTAAAGTAAATGTTTACGTAATTATAATTACACTCTAGGAATAACAAGAATGTGAATGTGCAATATTTTTTGTAGATATATCGATTTGAAGAAAAATACTTTATGATTTTTTCAAAGTTGTCTTATTTGTACAAAAATATGGATAGTGTGCACAAAAGGGGATGCGGAAAAGACCCACGAGTAAAGACCTACGAAAAGACCCACGAGTAAAGACCTACGATTTTGAAGAGTACGTGGGAAAGGGCGTGCGCAATAGACCCATGATTTCACACGGTAAACCACCCTAAAGAGAATCCGCCGTTTTAGCTATATTAGTTTGGATAACATTTAGTACCTTACTCAAAAGCAAATACATTCATTTGATGTTGGGGACGTTGTACTTATTGGGTTACTTCTAGTGCAATCACATTTTGTTTTTATTCATAGTATTCCTTTTCATTTTTAAGCACAGAGCATGTAATACATCTTCAAGCACACGGCATGTCAAACAACTTTTCCTGAATTTCTCCTACATTATGGTGGTGCAATAATCTGGTATTGATACAACTCATACAGCACACCAGACACCACTATATAACATTTTACTGTTATTATGGCAACACTAAAAGAGACGTTAACGCATGAATCCAAAATTAACAACTATTGCACTTCTTTATTATCCTAGAATATTGCTATTAAATTATATATAAAAAAATACATTACATTCTTTAGTTATATTATGGACAGGATTATGACGCATACTTTACCATCACTATAAATTTTATCAGTTATTGTACTTACAATTTCTTTTATTCAGAAGAAACACAGGAATTTTTAGCAGAATTGTTTTAATATTTTGTTAAACGAACATGCATTTCAGAGTTAATTACTTAAAAAACAGCAGTATGTGAATCAATGCTTTCTTCGTTAATAAATAATAAACGGTATTATTTGTTCTACCGTATATTATGCAGTAATGGGAAGTAAAGGTGACGTAAACTTACTGGATATTTTAACTAAAAAAAATAAAAATAATATATATATATATATATATTATATATTCTCAGTATCGTTTATAAAAACATAAGAAAATGATATTTAGACTTGTATATGACAATTAATTACTTTCTAAAACGGGATAAGTTGTTTTTGTGATACCTATATATAAAAGGTAGAAATTAAACATGGAAACTTGCAATAGTAATAACTTTTAAGAATAGTTTTGACCTACAAAAGTCCACATCATCCACCAGCAATTTTAGTACAATTTGTTTTAATCGAAAAAAAATTATTTTATTATTACATGCTTCGACATCCTTTATATGTGATATGCAAACTACAAACAAAGTCTGCTACAATTACGATTGTTTAAATCATACAAGGAATACGGAAACATAATTGTAAAATTAGACTCACCAGAATTGTATTGTACAAAAGAGTCCAAGAAACACTATGCAACTCACATTCACATACATTATCAACCAGTACGGGGATGTGTATAAATTTAATCTCATCCCCTATTGAAAGTAAATGCAGTGGAAACATGCAAATATCCCTTGAGGCCCCGCTTCCTTTTCCTCAGCAGATGGTGTGGTACAGTGATGAGAACAAATTTCCATGAAGAATCGTTTTCATTCGGTTCTTTTCAATTTATTGTTATTTTATCATCTGAAGGTTTCGAGTTTGAGTTTCATTATTTTGATACTTAATTACTTGCCGGCTGCGGTATCGTTACGGGTGAAATCAATCATTCTTGATTTCAGCGACAGAATATCACCGAAAAAATATCGTTTTAAAAATACATGTATATCGTTACGCAAAAAATATCTCGAGTGAGAAATTGAAACAATAACAAAAAATTTAAATAATGATAGTGCTGCTTCTACAGTGTCAAACACGCCAGATATTTTTTTCGTGGAGGAAATTAAATGAAAAATAAATCTAGAAAAGAAAAATCCCGAGCGTAGCGAAGAAAAAAATGATAATTTTTGAAGTGGAAATACTCACATTTTTTCCAATTTAACAATTTCCATGAATTTTCAACGTCAAGTAACGGTTTGTAGAAATAGTGCGGGAAATAGCTGTGGATGCTTTTTATCCATTTTTGAAAAGTATGCTGGGTGAAACCACCCATTACAGATATTCTCATGTCCAGCCATGCAGGATTCATAAATGTGAAGTGAGGTGTTCAAAAAAAAAACTCCTTCAACATCCCTAAGCAGACTTCTTAATTTAATCAACTGACTGACGCAGCGGTGTTCTCTGTGTTTTCAATTTGCACCAACTTAGAGAAGAATAGTTTAGCAGTCCCTCTTCACCCTGAACGATATTACCCAGATATTGCTCCCATGACTTGTTCCTGATCAGTGAGCCTAAGATCAAAGGATATCACCAATTGTAGATACGAGAAGGTGTTATTCTAACCTGGAAATCTCATTATGCTTCCATAATAAATTACCAGTGTCTTTGTTCCAGATCCAGTCTCATTACCTTTGGGACCGACCTCGTAAAACGGGAAAGCACTTATCATATTAATATATTATTCATTAGCTACAAAGCTTTGCAAAAATACAAATTATACTGAAGGACAAAATAATGCTGAATTAATTTATTATCACTAATTTCAGAATATAATTAGATTTTTACTTTCCTACACAAATCATGTTACATAATTTATTCAAACATTATTACATCCTGCATTCAGATTAAATCAGTGCTAGTGTCTGTAATAGTCAGGCAATCGGTCAATCCACTGTTGACCAAAACCAAATTTAATCGAAAACGACATTTAGAAAAAAATCACTAAAATCGTAACATTCCAGTTGGAAAGTGTCAAGAGGATTATAATTGAAATACCAAAATATTATCGGTGATACAGCATGCTACGTAAGTTCGACACTGGAGGTTCATTACATTTAAAATGCAAAGCACAACAACTACACTAATTAGGATCACAAAATTCAGTCACACGAACAGCAAAACTTATATAACTGGATAAACTGGTACGAACTAGAAATACATTGGTAATCTCATTTTTATTAAAATTCACAGCATATATTCAGAGGTCATTTTTAAAGAAGATGTTACCACAAAAGAGGTATCTGAATATCCATCTATTACTGCACTGTATGATGTGATTTAATAGTGAATTTTATGCATAACAATGAAATACCAGTCTCATAAAATTTGTTACTAACTCAGTCATAATGACAATCTCAATAATGTTAAATTCGTATACAGTTTTCACACTGATTTTGGAAATTTCACTCCGATTTCTCGAAAAAGTTGTTGATTTGCTTTCTTTTATTTTGTAGTATCCCCCTTTCTTTCAACTACTTTATTTTTCTCATGAGCACCGTTTCTCGACATTCTTCTATCTGTTTCATTGTGTTTTCTTTCATGCACTTTCATATACGGTTTCTGTGTGAACCTCTGTCCACATATTCCACATTCAAATGGTTTTTCTCCCGTATGAACTACTTGATGACGTGTCATGGAAGTACATTGAGTGAACCTCTGTCCACATATTTCACACTCAAACGGCTTTTCTCCCGTATGACGTACTTGATGACGTCTCAAAGAATAACTTTGAGTGAAAGTTAGGCCACAGGTCTGACACTTGTAATTCCTTAACTTACTTTCACCAGAATGTGTTTTCTTGTGTTTCTGCAAATAGACACGCCTTGAAAAAGTTTTATCACAAAGATCACAATTATACATGTAGACCACTCTTCCTATCTTGTGGATTGCACTTTGATGATCAAATAACTCAATTTTTGTTCTAAATTGTTTCTCACAGATTTTACAGAAATGTTTAGGGCGAGTTCCCATTACGTCATGGTGCTCCATTTGCTGATGCACCTTGAGATAATTAGGAGAACATTTTTTGCCACAAATGACACACGTCACTGCCACCTTTGATTTCTTGTTATGAGCGTTACGTTTGTGGCATGACAACCTCATCTGCGATCCAAACTCCTTCTCACAGAATGGACACTTGTACATCTTTTCCGAATGTAACTGCATGTGATTCTTGTAAACTGTAGGAGATTTACATGCTTTTCCACATATGTCACATAGGTAAACTGGTGGATTTTTAGAATGGTATAGTTCGATATGGGTTTCCAGATATCTTACTTGGAAATATTTACGGCAAAAGCGGCATTTCGCTTTGTTGTCCGCTGAATGAGTGTACATGTGTGAAGACAGACTTTTTTGTGATGAACATCTTTTACCACACCTTTCGCATTTGTAAGGAACCGATCGTATATGTTTTGCTAAAATATGATCTCGTAAATTGGTCCGACGTAAGTAAATCTTGTCACAGATAAAGCACTTTGGTGATATCCTAGTTGTAGTATTCTTTGTTAGTCTCCAAACGCACATGCTACAAGGTGGTTTATTTCCAGCTGAATGAACATTAATTATCTCCAGGTATTCCAAAGGTTTCTCACAGTCAAATACAATTCCACAGCTGCAGGTACCAGTCAGAAATGTGGACTGATTGAAGGAAGCTGAAAGAACCAAACGTTTTAATTATACCAAATTCTTATTGTTTCATAGCAGGTTCACTGCAATAATGTTGATTTATATGTACTGAAAAGAAGTCACAATCAAAATAAACTGCAATTCCGTAACTACTGCGTTGGTATTCTATTATTGTAGAACGACTGTTACGATTTTCATTGAAAATCTATACATGCAGGCATGAAATTTTGGAATAAGTTACCACAGATCAAGTGATGCAGCACGTCGACCCTTGGGGATCTCAGCGAGCTTGAAAGATGTTTGTAAAATTTGTAATAATTTTTAAATGAAAGAAAATAGCAACATTAAATTTACTCCGTAATAGGCTGTTGGGGGTTATTTTTTATTTTTAGGATGTTAGTACGTATTTTTTTAATGAAAACTTTTAAGATGTTTGTACGTATTTTTTAGTAAAGCCTGTTAGAATGTTAGGAACCGTTAAGTTTAGCAAACTTTTCTCTTTACGTTATTCAAACTGATGACATCAATGGCTAATGGTAACTAAGAAGATTATTGTTATTGTAACACAGGAAGTAGCACTGATATTTAATCGTATATTTCCAAATCGGTACCACGACAATGATGTCACCTACACTCCAGTTCATATGCTCCCTAAAGCGAGATAGAATATTTCCAACGTGTATTGTTATTGAATAGTGATGCGTCTTGTAAGGCTAGGCGTTGGCTACAAAAATGTCCAAATTTGGAACAATTTACCTGAAAGCATTCATTCACTCAATACCTTAGTAAAAAAAATTAATTCAAATTATAAATGTTTGAACTAAATATGGTTAAAACATAACTTTTGCAAAAGATATGCATTCATGTAAAATAAAGGTGAAAGTTGGCATTCATAATCTTTTACAGTAGGATAAATATCAATTAAACAATGGGTTCTTTTTTACATTTAAAACATATATTTCATGCTCTTAATGGGATCAAGAACTTTGCGCGTACGATTACAAGCAATTGTTGTTGCTTCTAAAGGTATATAGTAGTTATAAATAATAGTTTACGGCAAATAAAAGTCATCATTCTACTGTGGCTGAATGGTGAAGGCGCCCGACGCGTAATCGGGAGGTGCTGGGTTCCGATTCCCGCCGGTGGATGATTTTTTCTTTGTCTTAAATTATTGTTTTATTTATTGCAACGATGCCTATAGTGTATATATTTGTTGCTTAATAGCTTTGTATCTTGCGAACTTCATTATTTAAAAATTACAATCATATGTTATATAAGTATTATCAACCGATTCAACAACCTTAAAAGTGTTATGAAAACTGAAATCTGCCGCGAAGATGGTATATATGATACTATTATTTGTTCATTGCAGAATCTATAATGTGCATGCACTATAAGTACATATGACTAAACACTCATATAGTCCATACATAGCAATGTTATCCAGAAAGGGGTGAGCAGAGCGTGATACCAGTAATTGTGTCACCAATTCTATGGATATCTAAAAATAATAACCGAGCAAATAGACAAAATGGTAAAGAGAATGCAGTCATCAAGCGAAAAATAGATAGTGGCATTGTGCTAAGCTGTATGCTACTGGAGAGTCATTTCTATTAATTATTAGGTGAAAGTGTGGGCGCAGCACTAAATTTTGAGGTGAATAATCAACAAGCGCTGTAATGTCACAGTCTTGCCAAAAACTGCAAAACACTAAATGGATTTCAAGATTCTCCGTAAAGAACAAACATTTTCGCTGACTCTAATACAGGAGTGAGTTTATTCTATAGTTACTTTATGACAAATGACCAGTTTTATCGATTAGGGCTCTATTATTCGTGTAATAAGAAGATGAAAAAAATTATTAAAGAAATACAAAGGAACAACCATTGCAACCTATCTACACAAGCACTGTAGCAAGTTAGTTATAACTATGCAGAGTTACAAAAAAGCACTCAAAATTATTGTTGCAATTCCAATTTACAGAGAACATTGTATTTTAAATGAGAAATTTACCTGACTCGTTATTGCTTCCTTGATGAAGTAAGTGAGACATGGAACTGGATTGGAGTACGTCAAATTCAGATTTAACTTTCAATTCGTGTCTTTCCATATGCTTCCTGAATTGAGCCAGATGACGGCATCCTTTTCCACATATATTACATGTAAATGGCGTAGTGTAGTGGTTAACGTCCATGTGCTTTTGGAGTTCATCCAGAGGAACGCTCATTCCACAAATAGAACAATCTTCAACAATGCGATGAATTTCATTGATATGGGATTTTAAAATCTTCATTGATTTGAATCTTTCACTACAATGTTCACATTCGTACGGCGAAGACGGAATATGCGATTCCAGTATGTGAATACGCAAGCCATAACTATCATAGCATTTTGCATTGCAGGTAAAACAATGGACCCGAGTTTTGTAATATCGTCCACCGATGAGTCTTCTAATGCACTTTTCACATGGTATTTTATCACCCGAAGACTTTCCAATTATCTCCTGCAAAAGTTCTTCCTGAGAGAGGTGTTCATAAGCTATTCCACACTCACATGTTTCACTTCTTTCTGATACTTCTGGTGGGTGAATTTTATTGTGATCCAAGATTCCTAAATCCACATTCAGAATGCTTGCAACTTCATCTGGTGGTGATGCCAAATCTGTTTGAAAATGTACAGTATGTTATTAGTATGTAAGTATAATATTAAATCAGGAGTGTACAGAGTACAGTTAATGGCGAAATTACAAAAATGACCGCTATGACTGTAAAGTTTAAATGTTATCTCATTTATTCTTCTAAATTTCAATATCATGTTAACCTTTACGGTACAAGTTCATATATGTTTAAAGAATTCAAAACAATAACACCTCTACAATGCACTGTATAGTCATACCTTGTACATTTTTTTTTTCACTCTCTCATCACGTACGAGTTTCTACTTTGTTCGGTAGTATGAATTGGTATATACATCGCACCTCTTTTGATAAAAGTAGGCAATTACTGTTTCATTATTAACATGTTCCAAGATATTTTGTTATTCTATTAGTATACTTAATCTATTTAAACGTCGAAACATGTTTGGTCATCTGCACTTCAATAAATCTCAATATCCGTTTTCTTTGCTAGATCGTAATAAAATATAATGATTAACATGTTGCTTTGTCTGTAAAATTAATTGTAGCCCTCTACTATAGGGGTGTGAACGCCACTTTTGGCGGTTTATTTACGATATAGCGATTTTAAGTATTTTCATAAGATATGAATAAAAGTGAAACACATTGTGCGCATGCGTTAGACATGTTCACGGCGGCGTTTTCAAGTGATTTTAAAATATAAAAAGTTTGGCGCGAATGCCTAAGATATACAGCGATAGACTGTGGTTATTTTATAGACATTTATGCCCCAAATTTTCCCCCGTATGTATATATTAGCCCCTTGTGATAATTTTATATGTTAAAATATAAAGAAATTCAACGTTTATGTATAAATGCATAGAAAAAGGACTATCGTCTTTTATAGATATTCTGCGATTTCATGTGTGATTATGAATACGCTTTAAAAAGTGTTTTTCAGTGATAAAGGATGTTGTTTTTCTACGTAAGTGCGATTAGTGTTACTGAAATACGTATTATTATGGACGCTTTACACTATGATTATAACTCTTTTTATTCATTATATGTCAAAAATATGGTAGTCAGTCATTTTTTATTGTTACCAAAGTACAATTTTATAGTACAGTTAAATTATAGAGTTATTTATAGATATTTAAGAAGAAAACAGCATTTTTGCCTGTTATTTTATGTTATTTTATATGTTTCCAAAGAGATTATGTTTAAATCATAATTACGGAAGTACCTTATAATTACGTATACTAGTTTAAAGAGTGTTAAAACACCCCTTCATATGTAATAGCTTGTATTAATATGTTTTATGCAGTTATTTAATTTATGTTATTTAAATGTCTTAAACGTATTTTAATTATTTAGAAAATCATATAGTATTATAGCTTATTAAAATCTGTTTAGGAAAATAATATGAAATATTTAAATTATGTAAGAACTAATCGCTTTTTCAGCCAATTTCCACTTGTAAAAGTCAACAGCATGGGTTTCTGTACTCCATGTGTAAATCGGTACCCTGCTTATTTTGCGTCTTAAAAGGGATATTCTCCCCTATATTGATTGTAGGTCAAAGTTATTTTTGTATTTCTATTGTTCAATGTGTCCCCCAAACCGGACAGGAATATTCCTGCATCATTTTTTTTGTTGTTTTTCCAAATGTTTGAATGTGCGAAGGAGTTACTGCGCAATTGCTTGCTCCTCCCACCCGCATTGGGTTAAGAGTCAAGCGTACCAAATTGTCAATATTGAAATATATTTATATTAAATATTAAATTATATAATTGTTAAACGTATGCTATCATGTAAATGTTATAGAGATAAAAGTTATGAATAATTATGGTATAATTCTGTAAAAGTATCCCCGCTTTGCGGACCGCTCAGTTATTGTTATTTAAAAAGTAACCAAATTTAGTTTTATCTCGAATACGAGGTACCCCGTAATTTAGCCATTTTGGCCCAGCTGAGCAGTACTCATAGCGGAGAGCCTTCAAACCGTATCTAGCTCTTGTCGTGACCAGTCAAGGCTAGAAATTGTCGCGTTAGTTTAAATTTTTTTTTGCTTTTTATTTTTCAAGTCAGTATATTGTTAAGTTCTTTTCCTTTTTCGTTTAAAATAAACTTCAATAGTATTCCGAAATGGCGAATCGTTTAACTTCAAGTCCATCCAGTGGTAAAGAGTTATGGTAGGTGTTTTATATTTTATTAATATTTATTCTGAAGGTATTTAGTGGAATAGATTCCTTTTTGCAACAAAGGAATATTCTATAATTAACAATGAAAGTTCTGATTTTGGTGTCGCGTGGTGTTATAAGATGCATCATTCCTACATCGATATTCTCATAACTTCAGCTTATTTTGGTATTAATGTTTATTGTTAACAATTTCTTATTTTATTTAATATAATTTGTCTTAAAATTCGGGATTCGTTAAGCTGCGAGCTAGGAAGTTCGAGTTTTAATTTCAATAACGCCATTGTTATAAACAAAAACAAAATTTGTTCAATGTTCATTTAAACCCCAGATTTTTCTTTTATTATTTGGTAATAAAATATTTTTTGTACGATTTCAATTTCCCCGAGAAAATTAATTATTAAATATTAAAGCCGAGCGAAACATAAACTAAAACTCCCAACTTATAGCGTGTTAAGTTGGCATAACTTCTATGCGAGTTGCTGTTAATTATTGCGAACGTACTATTTCTTTTTCCTTGTTAATCACAATTTATGTTATATGCGAAGACTTTTTAAAATCTGCGTTGTTGGATTCGTTTTGTAACGTAACTTGTCATTGGCTGTAACAAAGCGGGATTGTGTATTCGGTGTCGAAAACTTCCGTTCTTGTAAGTAAGGGAATCAGCGAGACTACGACGAAAGAGTTTAATTTCGTAGCGATAACTTAATAGAACCCCTGCAATTACCTTCTTTTGTAATACTCGCCGCTGATTTATTCTTTCTCCTTTTACTAAAAATGTTGCTGGACATATATAGGTCCCAATAGTACACAATATCTTATTATGACAAATACCCTGTTTTTTATGACGATTATTTCAATTATTTACGCAAATTAGAGTACCAGTTGAATTACAACTGCCCCAATACATTATTAATCAGAGTCGATGGATATTTTTGTACCCATTGATGTAAATCCATCAGTTTGAGGGACACAAGTCCGTAAATGAGACTTCGTTGAGGAGGGGGTTCAGATTATTTATTAGGCATTTCAGGGACACAGGAAACCCAATTGAAGCGAAGATTCGCTTTTTTGTCAGTATTTGGATAAAATATCACTCTAATACTGCTTTTATTATAATTCTTGAATAAAATCTGCAATGTATTCTCCTCTTTTTCCCTTTTTCCGAGGGTTGAGTTTGAACCCAAAAACCCTACCCTATACACACGAGGGGAACTTTTGAACTTGAAAAACGCGAATATATGTAATTCAGATATTAGTTTAAAAACAACATTACTGTATATATAGTTATTTATACAGTAGCCTACATGCGATGAAATCCTTTCCAATTCTAATGGAAAATTTGCGAGTACGTTCAAAAGTCAGAAGGCGATTCAACGAGGAGCAAACATATAAGTGAAAATTTGGAAACCAATCCGAAATTTACTCCCTTATTTTAAATTCCACTGATAATTAAAATATTTGCGTTGAAAGAGATTTTGATGAGTTGTAAATAGGGAAATATATGTCTCGAACGCTTCCGTGCATTTGCAATGTAAAGTAATAACGATCAACAATATCCAAATAGAATTGTACTTTGAAAAGATCTGTTCCTAGAAAACGTGAAGACAATGAAAAGTATAATTAAAGAGCCTGAGCGAAGTGAGGGCGAAATTTCTGGCTTTCTGTGACTAAAACCACAGGTTTCATGTGATTTCCACTATCATTGTTATTTTCACTTTGAAAATATTAGGAGGTGGGCACGACACCCCGTCCCCCAAGGATTTACGCCCATCTTTGTACAATAAAATATATTTAAAATAAACCACCTTATGTTATTTTGACACGGAAACCTTTATTATATAACAGCAGTTACACAGACAACACCTTTGGTTATATTAACGGTTACACATAAAAGATAAAACTAAAGTGAAGTGTAATCTAGTGGTAACTTAGAACAATGTGCAGTACAGCGACTTTTCTTTCTCTTTTTAAAAGTTGTAACTTGGAATCACCGGGCGTGCTTGGAAGCAATTTTTCTGTACGTTAAAAATACAATATTTATTATTTTATAAATATTGTTGGTATTAAGTGAAATAACTTTAGAGATGCAAACTTTTTGTCGATGTCTACAACTGTACAACATTCCGTATTGGGTGACTTACTGAAAAGGTTGTCGTGTGCTATTTATGTCAGTTAAAATACACTATTTTCATGTGATTCGATAGCATTTTATTTAAGCAATCCAGGTGTTATTAATTTTGTGATATTTGTGATCTCACTTAGTTATTTGTATGACTAAATATCGGACTGGTCCGCAGGGCATACAAGGCGGGGGGCTCAGACCCTGGGGGCGCCACTACGAGGTCGTACAATTACTTTATAATTTTAAGAAAAAAAAATATTAAAATTTGGCAAGTATAATATTAGAAAGAAATCATTTGAAAAAAGAACAAGTATATAATTGCTTTAGTGAGATGCACAAAATTATTTACGGGCCCCATCGTGCATCATTAAACTATCCATATTCATTTTATTAAGGAATACTTACTGCGTGAGATATGATTTAGATGCTTGTATCGAGGCATCACTATTATTTGTATAGTCATGTCTTCATTGTTACCCAAATTTATAAAACAATAATGGTCGTTTATGGGGCCCCTACCTGATTTACTGTTTGTTAAACTGGTGTTATGTAATGGTAAAACAGCATATAAATAAATACTCGTGAGGAAAAGATATTTGAAGCAAAATTACGCGTGTTGATGGAATTTCATCGTAAGATTTTATGCATTGAACAAATAACAAAATATCATTTAACTTTCGATGTACGGTTCTACGGAAAAACGTAGCGCGAAAAAAATGTAGCGGAAAAAACGTAGCAACGAAAAGACGTTGCTGTGAAAAAAGTACACAGTAAAAAAAAATCTCGCAAAAAAACAGATATTATTTGGCAATTGTATAACCAAGGAACATTTGTTTTTTTACAGATATCCGTTGCATAAAATAACGAAGTTCTGTTTTCTCACAGAGCGCCTCTGTTTTTTAATGGCTCTGTAATATTACAGATTAATTTGTAAGCGCTGAATCCAGAGGCTCTGTATTTTCTCCTGGGACCATTTGTTATTTCACAGAGATCTTCTGCAACTACATATCTGTTATTTAACAGATAAATATGTTATTTTTCAGA
>JAQFYR010000453.1:0-12837 GCA_034694985.1 Campodea silvestrii
CCTCCTTCACATTGTAAACTGTGTGAATACAATATTAGTTTCTTTTATTTCACCTCAGTTTAACGATAGTCAAATTACATTTTTGTTTTCTTTCATTATCAGCGATTTTCTGACACTTGTGTGACAATTTTTTTTTTTCAGTTTTTTTTAACCTCCGCCACCTCTGATCGTTCATCGACATCTTTTCCTGACCCCTGCACTTTCATGCGTTGTCAGAATTTGAGTAGAGGGGAGTTTGTATGTGCAAGCCATACAATCGTGATTTTATATCTTTTTCACAAAATGAAAACTGTCACCAGGCTTTGATATTTTCAAAACTAAGAGCCTCTGTTATACTTATGTCAAGAGATCTATTAACAACAGGTGGATCGGCAGAGTATATTTCTCTAGTTTGAAAATCAATGACCACAGTCAACAACAATAATCGGAAAAGTGTCATAGAACTATAGAGAACCAGAACAGATCACATACGGCATTAAATATTCAAAACACTTAGATCTGTGTTAATAATAAAAAATGTGTCACTATGAATTTCAGAATTTCTTTTACACTCTTGCTAAAAATATATCAGAATAATACATTCAAAATAGTAGAAAATTACATTGAATATTGTATTCACGCTGAAAAATTCATAGCAAAAATATTAATAGATGTCTCTTATGTATTTTTCATATATATTTGTACACATAATGAGGAGCTGAGAAAGACCCCACTGACATACTGCTCACCGCAATTGTGGAACGACTGCTGCATAAATAGAGCAAACAACCATGACCAGCCAGGCGAACTTGAAAACAGCTGAGATGAAACAAAAACACAACGCAGCAGAAGCAGTGGTGGAAGTCGAATGATCCAAAAGTTACGCAATTAGTGTAACCAGAATAAAATCCAATAAATGTTATCGGTCTCATAAAGACAATCTTATTCCATTATAAAATTAATTATTATTAAAAAATTAAATTTGTTGTACAATACAGAATTTGTAATAATATTATTTGCTCACTTCCAGAATCATATTGTTTAGTATATGCTATGGTCCAGAATGACCTCATAATCATATTTTCAAATTATAATCTACAAAAGAGATAAGGTACTTGTAAGATAATTGTATGGGGAAACAGACATTCTGGATTGTGAAGTTGAAGTGTTTGGTTGTACTTGTTTCTGTTATAATGTGGTTTGTACACAAGTAAGTTTATATTATGAAAGTGTTTTAAAGTCTTGTATTATTCCAAAAGTGGTATTTGAAGTATAGTTCTACTAGGGTTTTTCTTTAAAGTTTATACTAGATTCAGTTTCCAGTTACAATGATAAAGGTATTTTATTATTTTTACATGGCCATTCTACTTAATTTGAGTTAGGTTCATCATTGAATAATAAGAATTAAATGTGTTTGTTTATGCTGACTGGGAGTTTTCCAGGTTAAGGAATTTTCATGTTATTTTAATTGATGTTTTGCTCAATTGTTATATCTTAATTTTCCATGCTTTTACTTTAATAAAGTATATTTATAACCTCAGTTTGAGTTTGAAAATCTCATCAAAATAAAATCCCCCATTTTGGTTACAAATTTTGGCGCAGCACTGCAGGATTTGTTTTGTTTTGTAGCCACAATGGGATGTCACATTTTATCCTGTTGTATTAATGTTAGTAACATAAGGAAAGTCAGCTATTAGTGTGAAAGATTTATTTCAGTTACAGAAATTAAATATTAAATGCAAGTTCAGTTTGTGTGGCCATGTATAAGTACATAATAATTTCAAACTAGGCTATTATAGGCTATTGTAAATTAATAATTTTTCTTAAGATAAAGAAAAGAAAAATCACCTTCATAAATGAGTAAAATTTTTGAGTGGTGGGTTAACTAAGTATTGACAGCTTTTTGATTTTTTCTGGATATTGGTAGAGTGCTTAATAGAATTTAACAACTTAATAGTAGGCCTACGTCATTAATTAAAGAACACATTTTTTTTTTCACTTTTCATTTATCAAAGAATATTTAAAATGTCAGTAAACGGTGATGCTAGAGAAGCTCTCAAACCTGGGTTTATTTATATGGTACCAACTTTCAGTGGAGAAAAAGGGTCCGTAGCTATTGATGATTTTCTTGATAAATTAAATTTAGCAGCAGATTTTAGTGTTTGGTCTGATGAAGAAGTAGCCAAAATTATTAAATTTAAGCTTACTGGGTCAGCAAAAGATTTTATCTATAGTAATCCCACTTACAAAAATTCAGAAGATCCAGAGGAAATCAAAGATGCTCTCAAAGAACGTTTTCAGCCTAATCAGTCAATCAGTTTCTTAATGCATAAATTAACAGAAATAAAACAAGAAACAGGTGAAAGCGTAAATTCCTTTGCGACTAAGTTAAGTACTATTGGCATACAATTATCCGCGGTCTCAGGGGATGCACACAATGAATTTATAGAGCAACAGCTGCTATCAATTTTTATGAAAGGATTACGTTCGGCGGATTTACAAAGGTTACTGCGGTGGAGAAATCCAGGAACTTTTAGAGAGGCTGTCAAGATAGCTGCCGAAGAAGAATTTCAGGAAAAGGATGTGCAAATACACAAACCTAGTGCTGCTAGCCTGTTCCAGGTGGATACCATCACCCAGTCCACACCACCAGTACCAGTAAGCACAGATCAATTGGCGTCAATGTTCGAATCCATTGTCCGCAAAATAGATACATTGCAAAAACAACAAGATAAATTCCAAAGGGATTCTGCAAGCAGTCACAATACCAGTTCACAGCAATCAAAGGAGAAGCCAGAGGGTAGGGAATCACGAAGGACCCAAAATTTCAAGAGCGAACGGGAGACTCGGAGGTGCTACAACTGCAATATCACAGGTCACCTTATCAAGGATTGCAGGAAGCCACCACACTGCAGACACTGTAACATCAAAGGGCATTTCACCAGGGATTGCCGGAAGAAGAACCAAAGTACTACTAGGCAGGAAAACTAAGAAAGCCTGTCTTCTTACCCAGGATAGGTCAGAAGACAGCAGGCTGTTATCCCATAACCAACAATATTTCGGAAGATGCTATTATCATAAGTGGACATATCAATCTTGTTTCCAGCACATTTTTGGTTGACACAGGGGCAAAATGTTCTCTTATAACAAATAGAATTTTTAGAAAAATTTCTCCACAACCAGTTCCAATAAAAAGTGAAGTCAATCTTGTTGGTATCACAGGTCATACACTAGGTGTTTCAGGGCTTTTCCAGTTTCAGGTTAGGCTTGGTTCCACAGTAAAATCAATTGAAATGTGGGTTTGTGATGACAATACTTTAGGAGATGCTGAGGCTATTCTCGGATTGCCTGCAGTGAAGGTGTTTGGAATTGATATACTGAGCAGTAAGGGCCAGGTTTCTATCCAAAATTGCATTCTGAACACTTTTACAGCACCATTAGTCACTGACACACATATCACCAATACTTCATCTGCTCACATTTTAGATCCCTTTCCAGTTAGGTTGATACAAAAGGAATCATTGCCAAAGAGGTCACAAATCACTCTTAATGCTGTGGTAGATGATAGTTTCCAGCAGGGAGATGAAGTCTTGGTTGAATCAGTGGGACTTGGAAACATTCCTGTTGTTGTCGCTCGTTCCATTTGTACAGTCAAAAATGATAAAACAGTTTATGTTAGATTTCTTAATTTATCTCACGTTGATGTAGACTTGCCATCAAATTCTGTCATTGCCAAAGTCATAAAATTAGGTACACCAAAGCACATTCGTTCTATAGGTATGGAAGCTTCCTCCAGTTATGATCCTACAGAGGATATAGACATTTCTCATCTAGATGAGGAATATAATAGAAAGATGTTATCACTTTTAGTCGAGTTTAAGGATATCTTCCAAAGTAAGGATGGTCCACCAGGGTATTGTGATGCAGTCAAAATGAAGATTAACACTGGAGATGCAGCACCGATTGCACAGCGCCCATATAGAATTCCAGAATCTCAGAAGGGTGAAGTGAAGGAAATTATACATACTATGAAGAGTCAAGGAACTATTAGAGATAGTACTTCACCATGGGCCGCTCCTGTTGTAATTGTTGAGAAGAAGGATAAAAGTCTTCGTCTGTGTGTTGATTTTCGTAGGTTGAATCAGGTTATTAAAAGAGATGTTTATCCACTTCCTCTCATTTCTGACACACTTGTAAGACTTGGAAATGCCAAATACTTCTCGTCGGTTGACATGTACAGTGGGTTCCATCAGCTTCCCGTCGAAGAAGATAGTCAGGAAAAAACAGCTTTTATTTTGCCTGATGGGAAATATGAATACACTCGAGTTCCATTCGGGTTGGCAAATAGTCCATCAGTCTATCAAAGAGCCATGGATATTGTCCTTTCCGGGTTGAAGGATGATATTTGTTTTGTGTATATGGATGATGTTATTGTATATAGTCAGACTAAGGAAGAACATTTGTGTAGATTACAGAAAGTTTTTCAGCGTTTGCGAGAAAATGGTTTGAAATTGAAAGCAAGCAAATGTCAGTTCTTTAGGGATGAAATAACCTATCTTGGTCATTTAATCACTTCACAGGGTGTTCGTCCAGATCCACTAAAGACTGTTGCTATCAGAGAGTATCCAACCCCCAAAAATGTCACAGATGTTAGAGCCTTCTTAGGACTTGCAGGTTTTTACAGGAAATTTGTCGAAAATTTTGCAGGCATTGCAAAAGCACTTACAATTTTAACAAAGAAAAATACTTTTTTTCAATGGGGTTCAGAGCAGGAGAGGGCTTTCAATGAATTGAAGGACAGGTTAATTTCACCATCATTGTTGAAGTATCCAGATTTTTCAAATCCTTTTATTTTAACAACTGATGCCTCAGGGTTTGCAGTAGGTGCAATTCTTTCTCAAAAGCATCAAAATGGAGAATTTCCTGTTGCCTATATTAGTAGGCAGCTATCTAAATCAGAATTGAATTACAGCACCATTGAGAAGGAATTATTGGCAGTTGTATGGGCTACACAAGAGTTTCGTTGCTATTTGTATGGACGTCGATTCACATTAATCACAGATCATGCTCCATTAAGATGGTTGCTCAGTCTAAAAGACCCATCATCTCGATTGGCTCGGTGGAGTATCAAGCTACAACAATATGATTTTGAAGTGGTACATAAGCCCGGAAAAGCTAATACAAATGCGGATGCTTTATCGAGAATAAAACTTAGATTAATAGGTGAAGAGATACCAGAGCATGATGTTGTTTGGGACAGAACTACAATAATAAAAGCCCAAGAAAAAGATGACTTTTGTTTGTCACTAAAGGAAAAGTTATTACAGCTGAATGAAGATAAAGACCATCCATATTGTATTATAGATGAGCTACTTTACAAATATTCAGCTTACAGGAATTCTGAAGGTCTCATGCAAGAACATTGGCAATTGATTGTTCCTCTTTCAATGAGAAGAAAGGTTATGGAAATCAGTCATGAACCCTTGTTTGCAGGACATCAGGGTTATCAGAAAACACTAGCAAAAGTTCAGCAGTCCTTTCTTTGGCCTGGGATGACCATAGATGTCAAACTCTTCTGTGACAGCTGTCATTCTTGTCAAACACGTAAAACGTCACCGCATTTACGAAGAGCACCCTTGCAGCAATTTCAAGAAGTGTCCAAGCCTTTTGAAAGAATCGCAATGGATGTATTAGGTCCTCTTCCTACTTCTGAGAATGGGAACAAATTTATTCTAGTCATATCTGATTATCTCACACGCTACCCTGAAGCTTTCCCTATGAAAGACCAGAAAGCACAGACTGTTGCAAAAATCTTAGTTGATGAAATCATTTCTAGACATGGGGTACCGAACCAGCTGTTGACGGACCGTGGAACAAATTTCACTTCAAATTTGTTGAAAGATATTTGCGAATATCTTGGTATTAAGAAAACTCAAACCACAGCTTATCATCCAGCCTGTGATGGACTTGTGGAAAGGTATAATAGAACCCTTACTGATTTGTTGAGCCACTATGTGAATGAAGAGCAAACAAACTGGGATGAAGAACTTCCACTTGTTTTGTTGGCATATCGTACTGCAGTCCACCACTCTCTCAAGGAAACACCAGCTTTTATGCTATATGGCAGGGATCTGCAGCTACCTTTCCATGATATAATTACACCTCGGAGGGACACAGGAGTATCCACAAGGGACTATAAGGAACAATTGTCAGAAAAGATGCAGAAGATATTTTCTATGGCTCAAAAACACTTAAGAAGTGCGTTTCAAGCTCAAAAGCAGCAATTTGATAAGAAAAGTAAGAGTTGTGAATTCAAAGTAGGAGATTTAGTGCTGTTACATTCGTCAGTAGTTCCTGTGGGAAAAAGTAAGAAGTTTATTAAACCATGGAAGGGTCCCTATAGGATCTTAAGGAAACTAAATAATGTCAATTTTGAAATCCAACAGTTTGGAACCTCAAAGACAGAAGTTGTTCACTGTAATCGACTTAAGCTTTATAATGCTGAACGACCATATCCACAGGAAGCGGCAGCAGCAAACGATGATACCTCCGAAGAAGAACTTTCTGAGGAAGAAATTAATGGCAGCCAACATATTGATCCTTTAGAAATCCCATCAGTTCTCTTTGATATGTGGGGTTGTAATAGCCCACCTCCAAAACCATCTCGACTACCTAGAAGAGTGCATGAGAATACTCCAACATTGCAGATACCACCACCAATGATTCTTGATTCAGATGAGGAAATTGAAACCCAAGATGAACTACTGGGAGCTACAGCTTTACAATTAAATCTTGATCCGGAAAATGAAGAAATGCCTGAATTAACATCAGAATTGGAAGATGAAGGTCCACGATACCATCTCCGTCATACTCAACCTCCTGAACTTGAAGATTCTAGAGCTTCAGTACCAAGAAGAGTAAGTTTCAGCTCCTCGATACCTAGAATAATACCACGATCAATATCAAGAGGACCAAGAGCTATCACCAGATCCTTTTTCTCCAATAAAGGAAATCGTAGAAAGTAATGTTCACTAGTTAAGAGATAGAAAATAGTTGTAGATTAAGATTAATTTCAAAACCTTTGGTATATACTTATTTTATTGGGGAAAAGGGGGGGTACTGTCTTAACAAGCAAGTTTCTTTTATTTTGCAGAATCAGTATGAGTGACCTTTTTCTGGTAGTATTAACCAACACTGTTTTGATGATAACTGCTAGTGACCAAAATAGTCATCTCATCAGAGATGGTATAGCTTTTCTATCAGAAGGAGCTATCAAGCTGAGTAGTGCAGAATGGACCTTGGTTTTGGATTTGAACTTCTCCGTTTATGGAGATATGGTTAGTCAGTATACTCAACAATTGCGACAATTGGAGAAGATTGCCGAGATCAGCTTGGAAAAAGGGAACTCCACCACATCCATGGAGGACCTGATTGAAAAAATTTATACAAGAGAAGTATTCCAGCTAAGAAGGGAAGTACAAAATGTTAGAGAAACATTTTATGTATTACAAGATTCCTTTTCAGCAATTAAGAGACAACCTCAAAGGCAAAGGCGAGGTGTAATAAATGCAGGAGGCACAATATTAAAGTGGATTTTTGGTACTCCTGACAATAAAGATTTCCTAAAAATAAGTAATAAAATAGATAGTTCTAGAAAACAATTTAAAGATATAACTCACATAGTAGAAGAACAAATCTCTGCAATAAATTTAACATATTTTAATAGTAAAAGAAATTCTGCATTGTTGAGTAAATTAGCAAACTTTACAAATACTATTAGTATGCAAGTCAACCAAGTCCAAGTAAATGTAACTTCACTCAAAACCAGTTTCATTCATAAAGAAGAAGTTAATTCATATTTTAGAATGGCAGGGCAAGGACTGTCTAACTTGAAAATCCAACTGTTAGAATTTTCACTAGCTCTATCAAATCTCATCAATGGTAAATTAAGTCCATTTATTTTATCCCCCTTCAGGCTGTCCAAGGTGTTGCAGTCTCTGAAGGAGGTGTTGCCAAACTCCTTGATGCTAGCCCTTCCAGACAAAAGAAATGAACTGCACTGGTACTTTCAAGCCAACCTGGTGCACACAGCAATCAGTTTGGATGGTTTAAGAATCTTTGTAGAAGTCCCTCTGATGACAGTTGATGGCAGTTTCCACTTTTTTCACTCAGTGCCTTGGCCAACTAAGCAGCAAAATACCTCCTGGTCTGTTATTGTCACAAGTCCTAAGCCATACCTTGCTATTTCAAGAGACTATTCGTCATATGTTGAATTAACAGCATCTGAGTGGGAACATTGCAAGATTCGAGGTTCGGTATGTCAGTATCCACCAGCAATTCGAAAAGTGCAATCACCATCATGTTTAATCAGTGCGTTCCTGAACCTTAAAAATACGGTCAGAACTCAGTGTGTTCGCAGACTTGTTAAACAAGGTGCTGAAGTGTTTTTGCGGATCAAAAATACCAGTAGTTGGTTATTCAGTGTGCCAGACGAAGAAGACTTGCGTATTTTGTGCTATGGAAATAACCAACTGAATTCTACCGTGGTTAAATTACATGGAGTCGGGACAATTGACATCCCAAGAGGATGTGAAGGACATACAAAATACTCAAAGTTACCAATAAACTACAGCGGAACCACCAAACTGAAAGTAAGTGTTGAATATAGCGGACTAAACTTCTCAACATTACTCGAGAAACATGAACTGTCGTTACTGCGTGTGGAAGGCAAGAATCAGGACAATCTCGTAATCGGTAGTGATTCTTTAAACGTTGCCGAATTTCAGCCAGGAACAGATATTGGACTAAAAGTTGAAAGTGCCTTAAGAAGTGCTAAATTATCAGTGGACAAAGTCAATAATGAACAATTTAACCTCAATCATGTTTATGTCTATTCTTCAAGTGTAACTATTATTGTTGTAATTGTATTACTTGCTTTATATTGTTGTTTTAAAAGATTTTATTTCCAAATTTGCTATTGTCGAGAAATGGAGGGTGCTTCAGAAGATCTTTCTGATCTGCCCAGGGCACCCACACCTTATCCAGAAGAATCTGTTTCTGAAGGATAAAACTGTGGATGCCACGTGGGGAGGTTATCTAATTAATTTCAGTGTAGTGTATTAGCTTAACAATAATCTGTTAAATATTAATAGTAAATCATACGTTAATTTTTTTTTGTTGTAATTAAAAAAAAAAAATCATAAATTATGGTTACTTCATGACTTTATTAGGATTCAAAATTGAAAATTTATATTATAGTAACGATTACCTTTAAATTCATTGTTGTTTAAATGATTATTTTCTTACATGTGTCAATTGGAATTTCTGCAACTAACCTGTATTTTTCGTTTTTCTTTTTAGTTCTTACAGTCTATTATTTAAGTCAGCATAATCATTATAGAATATCTAGTAATTCTTACTGTTGTAATTAATACGTACTGGCCATTTACAAATATTAAAGACCTTCGTTTTAGTCCTTAACATTTGATCCTTCTCTAAAGGGGGAAGTAATTTGTAGCCCATGTCAGTTTTAATCTCACAATCTACTTCAACTATTACATATATAATTTTGAACAGCCCTGTATATTATATTTTGGAACATCCTTGTACTAGTCCATTTCATCATGTTCCCTTATCACCATGGTAAAACAACATTGTAGTCATCAAGAGGACCTTTAGTTTATGAAAGTATTGTTGAGTAATGGTCAAAAGATCAGAAATGAGTTAAGTCAGTTACAAGATATTGTTATCAACTACAAAGCAGATAAGAGATTTTAGAGGGTAGCCTTACTGTATGGGGGACATTCTGGTTCTGGAAGCCTAAGTGTTTGGTTGTATATTTTGTGCTATGTTGTTAATACACAAGTAAGTTCATTTTAGTGAAGTGTACAATAATTTATACTCATGTACTGTTTTTACCAAGTGATGGTTGAAGTAGTCTTATTATGGGATTTTGTTTTCATAACTAAATTCAGTGCTTTAAGTTCCTAATTGTGGAAGGTATTTTATCATTTTTACATGGCCAATTTTCTTCTAAATTTTGAGTAGTTAAAGTTCGTTTAAAAGACAAATAATTGTTGTTTTCTTTTGTACTTTTGTAACAATTATGTTTATGCTGACTGACAGAGTTCTCAAAATTCAAACTTAATGATCCTTTCTTTGACGTTTTGCTGTATAAGTATGTTCACTGTTTTTACTTTAATAAAATATATTATAATTTCAATCTGAGTTCAATATGTCATCTATGAAATACCCCATTTTGGTTACACTCTGTTTTCGGCTGTTAATGTTTTTACCCTGCATAAAATACAAACTAGTAGACGTAGCAAAATAATTGAAGCACTGCTATTCTCGTCTTTTTAATAGCTTTCAAACGAATCCAAATCTACTATAATCGGGAAAAGACACTCGTTTTTTGGTCGGCGATTTCCCAGATTCCTCAAAATTTCCCCCGAACACGTTTCGTGCGATCGGGCATATCCTGCACCCCTGCGTTCCCAGTGGTAAGATTTCGTTCCCCATAAATAGGTTACAAGGATACCAAACATTTTGCATCCATGCAGTTCAAGCGCACAAAAATATTATAAAAACTGAATTTTTCTTACATTCCTCTCAAAGTTCCTAAGAAAGAACCTTTAGAACCTCCCAAACCCAACTAAACAAAGTCAATAAATGTCCTCCAACCGTACTCACTTGGCCCCTTCTTGTGTTGTTGTTTTCTCATTGTCCACTTCATCCATGTTCATTCTCCTTTCTTCATCACTTCTCCGTGGTGTTACGACAGGTGTTTGTATAATACTTGTTGCAGTAGTAGGTCCATCTTTGTTGAATGTAACAGTTGTTGTAGCAACCAAACACTGTTCGTCCTCATCACCACAGTCTTTAGAGGCCCGTTTCTTTGCTCTTCCTGATGGAGGGAGTTCTAGGTGGTTCCCTGCTGATCGTTTGGCAGCACGGGCGGCACGAGTGGGACCCATGTGTTGGGAGAGGTTCTCTTCGTCGTAGCTGAGTTCGGAAGCTGTGAGGACGGAGGCTACGGGGGGAATGGGAGTGGGATATTAATCATATTATTTAGCAGCAGTGCAATTAATTGTGCTTCGTACACTATTATATTTTAACGTAACCAGGAAATTAGATTTGGGCGATTAACTTGATTATTCAATTATTTATCTAGATAATCGTACTCGATTACGTCATTTTTGATAATCAATTAATCGGAAATAGTCGATTATTACGAAATACCGTACTCGATTATTTGAAATGAAATACCTGTCATGTTACCATGCATTCAAGCCCTTGTTTTCAGGATTACAACGGCCCGTAAACTGTCTTTCCATGATGTTCTAATCAAAAGGTATTGCTGTTTGAAATTGTGCTTGGATCGGCGTTTTTCGTATAGGCTACGTTGTTCTCCAAAAATATCAGAAAAACTTTGAATATTGGGGGGGACGCAGCAGTTCAAATAATCGATTAATCAAGTAATTCGATTATCTTCTGGTCGATTAATTGATTAGTAGGATTTCAATAATCGCCCATGCCTAGATGAAATTCTTGATCAATTATTTCTAATTTTGTTATTTCTGCATAGCCTACATTGCTACATAACTGTGCAATGTGCATGAAAAACTGATGAGTGAGATGACAATATGCTTCATATATATAGTCATTTAAGATTATAAACACTAGGCCCTACTGCAAGATTTCTTTGAAAAAAAAAAGTGCCACATGTAGTGTTTAAAATGTGTTATAGCCTGCATCCAAGAAACAGAAAACATTTTTAAAGAGTCATTAAAATTGTAAAACTTTCATCTGATAGTCTACGAGTGCTCACCTGTCGAATCCATCATTTCCCTTCTCACTCGTCCTGTAGAGGTCCTTGACCTCACTGGTGGGGTGTGTCCCTGTCCATTCAGAAACGCTAACGTACGCCTATGAGCTTCCAGATCTGTATTCACACTATTACCAGACATCAAATAATTCTTAGCTGTTTCTAATCTATCCTCTAAACCAAGTTTCTCTCTCAACATAAGTTTCTGTACGCGGCGTTGTTCCGCTGCCGTATTACGAGCATGTTTCAGTTGAACCTCCAGAGTTTTCTTTTCCTTTTTCTCCTGTTGTAGTTGCTCTTGGAGACGTTTGCATGCGTTCTGTGCGTCTATCCATTGCTGGGTTATAGCAGCTTGGTTCCGGGCGAATGAGACAAATTTTTGTTCACTTGGGTTTTCTAGTAGGACGTTTGAGTAACGACACAAGTCGTCGAAGGTTACGAGAAGGGAAGGGTCCACGGGCATTTTTGACGATTGGGGGTATGGAATGATGCTCTGAAAAAGTGGAATTTACATTGATTAAGGAACTTATAAATATGCTTCTGTTACAAAACACAAAAACAGGCCATTGCTTCAAAACACAGAAACTGATAGACATGGTTTATTTTAAAATTGATTTGAACTTTTTGAAGATTTTTTATATTCAGATATTTGCGATTAGCCTGCTTTCATTTACAAGTACGGTACGAAAAAATTCCCAAAGATTGCAATTTGCAGACTTCTCTTTTTCCAACTATTCACTTGCCTTTTAAAAAGAGTCATTCATAATTTGTGCGGCCACGTTTAGCGGAGGGGGAGGATCTGTGTGATTTGTCTGCAAGGAGAGGGTTTATAAAATGTAACCAAAGCACAATTTTTTTTTTTAAATTTTATGAAAAATAAACTGCAAAATTTTGGCATTTGGAGGCACATTTGTTATTACACTTTTAGCATTTGGAGGTCAATTGTCTCTTTTGCATGTAAATATTGTACTGAATATTAGAGGAATATAGGTGTCAGTAGGCCGGTGTTTTACCACCATTTAGCCCCTCAG
>JAQFYR010000454.1:0-12831 GCA_034694985.1 Campodea silvestrii
AACTTCTAGCACTGAGGGCTTTTACCTTTTATTCTCCTACTTGGAGGCCCTTAAATTCGGGGGCCAGGGGCTGCAGTCTCCTCCCCTTAAGACGGGTCTGCAATTTGGATTTTAAACCAAAAAAAATGCTGACGAGTCTGAGATTCACAAGCATTATCTTACGTACAGTGCAGGTGCCAAAAGAAAATTCTCGTATTATTAAAATATAATTTAATGAAATTATTTTACAAAAGACAACTTTCCTTCAAAAAGGCAACAATAACTTAAAAATGATACTCTTTCCTAAATAAATCAGCTGGCAGAATTTGTTTCATTGCTAAATAAAAAGTAAAAAGTGAAGTTTCAAATATAAAAACTGACGAGTCATTATTGTTCTGTACATCACATCACTTCACTAAAATATCTCGACAAATAGTTTTAAAACACTCATAGTCTGTAAATCTTATTATCACGTCGTAGTAGCTTCATCGTATTGTTTTCTTGTTAATCGAACAGTTAGTGGACGTCGGTTTCTTATATGTTGAAGTAAAGTCAGTCTTGAATTGCCATTTTCTGAAGAAGGTAGAGATGCTGTCACTCGAATTGTATCCGAATCAGACTGGTCGGCTGCTGCAAAGAAATTAAATTATTAGGTTCAGGTTTTAATCAAATTCACTACTTTCTTGATAAAAAAACTGCTGTAAAAATATTCTTTAACTAAAGGAAGAGTTGTCAAGCATGTAGGGCCTGTACTGTAAATACTTTAAAGAACTATTTTCCTAAATTCAAAATTACATTTTTCATTACGAAAAATATTCTTTAAATTAAATCTCCGCAGACATTTTCAATTATGTCAACATGTGCTATTGGAGCTCTCTAATAATAAGTTAGTAAACAATAACTTGTAGAGCTAGAGAGAGAACTTAGCAGTTCAGTATGACAGTCAACATAGCAATTCAAAATAAGAGTTTGAATATAACAGTAGTTCTATCGGGCAATTTACAAAAGTTGAGTAAAGAGATAGAATTATAAACAGCTAAAAGGCGATATACACACTAAAGTATAAACGGTAAAATGAGTAAATGGAGAACCAAAATAAGGAACTTTAGTGACGCTAAAAACTCTGAACATTTGTGAAAATACAGTGAAACGAAAGTGGCCGCCAATAGACCATACTGAGATTACTGACAGTCAAGGTCAGTTACTGTAATTGTCGCCCGGGGCGAAAGTTAAGCAAATTTTCGTGTCCCACGTAATGTCCCAGCACACTGAAAGTTCTGAACACTGTACACTGAAGGAACCCAGCACACTGAAAGTTCTGAAATATATATCAACTATATATGGATTAAGGTACCATGTTGGTCAAATTCACAAACTTAAAGGAAAGCTAATGATAAATTACGTTTTCTGACTACAGAATAATTAATACGATGCCAACACTAATTCTAGCACAGAAACGCGTTTCCAATATTCCGCGTGAAAGTTCGGATATGCTCCTCCCATTGAACAGTGGCGCTCAAGGGTACGGAGATTTCTGTAAACTGTCAGGGCAATAGCGTCGAGCGGGATTTCAAAATCGAAGTTTGTCTCGTCTTCAGCTGCACACGTTCGTATCCGCAGTCCTCTGCAGTAATTTTATCAATTTTATTACATGGCAACTGCCAAAAAAGGCCAGTTTTTACTTCAGGGGAAAATACAGAAGATTCTGAACACGTCTTTTCAAATGACAGGTCAGTTTTCTCCCATCCAAATGCATGGAGTTAAGCTCATTTTCAACTTGCAATTGCTCAGCTATTTATTAACGGAATTTAACAAATTTTGTGTCTAAAATATAGGAAATGATCTAAACTTTCTGATGGAAGTGAAATTATTTAATTTAAATGCATCGTTGCTGCTCAAATTCAAAATTTTCATATGGTTGAAAAGTGAGAAGTTGCAATCTTTGGAAATTTTTTCCATAGTTTTATTGAAAGTAATGAAGAAAATGAAACTATTCACAGAAAGTACAAGTCTTGCAGATTATGAGGATATTTTTATTTTCAATTTTACTTAAATTTGAAGGTATGGAAAAATTTCCAAAGACTGCATGCAACTTCTCACTTTTCAACCATATGAAAATTTTGAATTTGAGCAGCAACGATGCATTTAAATTAAATAATTTTACTTCCATCAAAAAGTTTAGATCATTTCCTATATTTTAGACACAAAATTTGTTCAATTCCGTTAATAAATAGCTGTGAAATTGCAAGTTGAAAATGAGCTTAACTCCATGCATTTAGATGGGAGAAAACTAACTGACCTGTCATTTGAAAAGAAAAGCGAATTACAATATTGCCCTGTTAAAAACGAACAGACCACAGTTCCAAGCAGTAGCCTACTCGGGATGTTAAAGTTTTACATGATGACTAGGCTGCAAAGCCTAGACAAATGCTTTTTGGAAGGAAAGGTATAAGTTTTTCTCCCATCTAAATGCATGGGGACTAGCCTAACAGACTAAGGTCATTTTCAACTTGCAATTAGCCTACTCAGTTATTTATTAATGAAATTGAACAGTTTTTGTGACTAAAATGTAGGAAATGATCTTAGCTTTTTGATGGAAGTGAAATTTTGTTTAAATGCATACCGTATTTATTAGTCAAAATAAAATTTTCTCATGCTGAATTGATCAGTGGAAAAGTAAAAAGCTTGGTAAAAAGTAGCAATTTTTGGAAATTTTTTCTGTACTTTTAATTTGAAGTAATTAAAAAAATAAAAATATCCACAGAAAGTTCATGTCTTGCAGTTTCGCCACTCGGCCGAAGCAGATTATGGTGATATTTTTATTTTTGTGATTGCATTAATTTGAAGGAACAGAAAAAATTCCCAAAGATTGTAACTTTTTCACTGATCAATTCAGCATGCAAAAAAAAAAATTTGGCAAGTAAATGCATTCAAACAAAATAATTTCACTTCCATCAAAAAGCTGCAATCATTTCCTACATTTGAGACGAAAAGCTTTTCAATTTCATTAATAAATAACTGAGTAATTACAAGTTGAAAATTACTTTAATCCCCATGTATTTAGATGGGAGAAAAATTGACCTGTCTGCATCGTGTGTAGAGCACAACAAGTTGCTATCGTTACGAACTTTAATCCATACGATCTGCTGAAATAAGTAAATTTCTCTGAATTTTATAGTAGTTCATAATTCTATCTATATTACCTTTGCTTTGACAGCCATGTTACAACTTTATCAAAACATACTTTAACCTTTTCAAAACATAATTTAACCTATTGTCTTCAATATTTTGTATAGTTTCATCTATGCATTAATTTTTATTCAAAGTAAATTTTTTTGCCATGTAATTAGGAACTTCCTGTTTGGTGAATAAAGTAATTATTATTATTCCCAAAAAATTGGTCCATATTAGGTTTAGGCCTCCGAGACTCATCAAGATGGTCAGACTGATGTCATATAACTTGTTTCACAAAATCAACATCCTTGCTAAAGCAATAAATTTTCAACTTGTAATTACTCAAGTAATCTATTAATGAAATTGAACAGTTTTTGTGTCTAAAATGTAGGAAATCATCTCAGCTTTCTCATGGAAGTGAAATTATTTTGTTTTTATGCATGTTTACTTGTCAAAATAAACTTTTCACATGCTCAATTGATCAGTAGAAAAGTGAAAAGTTACAATCTTTGTTTTTTTTTTCCGTATTTTTAAATTGATAAAATGACAAAAATAATAATATCACCGCTAATGACTTTTTTGTGTGATACCAAACTTTTCCTTAGAATCTGAAATCTTGGATAGGCTATATTGATCTAAAATAATTCGAAATTGTTAAGGTGTGAAAGGTACAACCAAAGCATCTGATAATTGCAATAAACCATAATCATAATAACAATAATCACAAAAATAAAAATATTTCCATAATCTGCAAGACCTGAACATTCTGTGCACATTTTTATTTTTGTGATTACTTCAAATTAAAAGTATGGAGAAAATTCCCAAAGATTGCTACTTTTTACTTTTCCACTGATCAATTCAGCATGAGAATATTTTATTTTTAACAAATAAATATGCATTTAAATATAATAATTTTACTTCCATCAAAAAGCTGAGATCATTTCCTACACTTTAGAAACAAACACTGTTCAATTCATTAGTAAATAACTGAGTAACTGGAAGTTGAAAATGAGTTTAGTCTCCATGTATTTAGATGGGTGAAAAACTTGCCCTTCCAAAAAATTGGTCCGTTTTATTCTAAAATGACAACTAGGTCAGTTTTTCTCCTACCTAAATATATTGGGTTAAGCTCATTTTCGACTTGGACAGAGTGTCTACTATCAGGGAGATCAGGAAAAGTCAGGGAATTTGGTTTCCTAATGTTGTTGTCAGAGAATATCAGGGAATTTGGATTATAAATTGAAATATCAGGGAAAATCAGGGAAGTTCGAATAAAAAAGGAAAAGCAAAAAAACTTAACACTGCGGAAAATAATATTAAGCACTATTCCGCCTCTTCCAGCTAGTCAATAAAATTTAGGAATGCGAATGTGTCTTCATTTTTTACTTTTGTCGATGTTGCTCCAGTTCAACACAATTCCATTTGGCGTTATTCCATTCTGTGTTATTCCTTTTCTACATTGTTCCTTGGATCAAAACACTCAACAGTAAGAACGTCGAAATGGATTGAAGTCGAAATAATTTTTGTCGACTTTATTCCTTATCGGCGGAATTTCGTTCGGCAATATTCTGTCGACGCAATTCCGAGCTGATTTTTTACCACAGCGGATCAACGTCAAAAAGTTTGTTCGACGTTGTTCCATTTCGATGTTGTTCTGGGTTCCCCTCACAACATAGTAACATACCAGTGATTTTGTTTTCTTTAATGTATAATTTGGACGCGTTATTGCCCAGAGTAGGCTACTCAACTTTAACCCCTTAACTGTTGTCGAGCAGGGCTCGTTTTTCGAAATTACATCATATCGCACCCCCAGAACAAAACGGACGTAACTCTGAAAATAAGTTTTTCGAACACAGCTTTTTAAAGCGCCATATTTTCTCCATTTGAATATTTCTGCTATTTCTGTTTAACCAATTTGGAAGCCACAGCAGTGTACATTTTACATTTTGAATATAATTTTCCTGCTGCACAATTTAGTGCTAAATAACCCTTTTCTTGTAACATAACTCGAAAATGTCATTTTCAGAGTTACGTCCGTTTTGTTCTGGGGGTGCGATATAGCCTACTTGGTGTTCAACGAACTGTACTTGGGGTTACCGAAATCGTGATCTCAAAATGCCATGGGTTGGTCGACCTCAAACGCCATTACTTCTGAAATGAACTCCACAATGGGTTGGTTGAGTCCACTAAACTCGTTTATCCACGGATGAAAATGCTTCCCGCATGATTTGAACGAGCGTAGTTCGTTGAATTTTATTTCTATGTGTTCGTGGGATGTAGCTCGGGAAAACTTATTTTTCAATTTTTAAGCTACGAAAAAAATAAAAACAGTTTTGGAAAGCACATTTCAAGATGCAGATTCCAACAATGTATAACATGATATACTTTGACGAAAAATAATTAAAATTTATTAAATTATTTTTTCTCAACATTAGCTTCAAGGCGGAAACCCAAAACGGCTTGTTGCAGTAATTTGAAAAATAGGATTTAATTACACACTGTAGAAGCAGCCGCGATGAAATTACACAGTTATGGGGTATTAAAATAAATTTATAGAAAACAAACTTATGTAACTAGTTAACTTCAGCATCCAAATTAAAGTAAAACTAATGATAAATTGTGTTTTTAGGCCAGACAGCTACTTTACACCTGCAACTCATGCAGACTGACCAAATCATTTATATTATCAAAAAACCATGTTTCACTATATTTCATGTTGAAGAATAAGATTAGGGAATTAGTGCTGGACAGAAAAGTTGTGTTTGCTATAACTTGAAAAATACTGGACGAAATATTTATAAAAGTTTAGTGGGAAATGTTGGCTGTGTACATCTTATATAGAAAAGCAATACAAATTTATTCTTAGAAGGTTTAATTTAGTTGTACATCTTATAGAAAAGCAATACAAATTTATTCTTAAAAGGTTTAAATTTAAACTCAAGGACTTTTCACAATCAATGTTAGAAAAAAAGTGATCCTTTGTAGTGTTGCCGTCGATCGATCTGATATTGCAACCAATGATCGAGATGATAGAGATTGGATCGTGTTAACTGCTTTTCTGCATATATATATGGTCAATTTGTGAGTTGGTACTTTGGAAAATTAGGACCAAGAAATAGTCTCTGTTGATACACAGTTCTTGTTATTTTCCATTTTGGCATTTCAGTGTCGAACGGCGTCTGAGATCAAATGTATCGTTTTTCAGTATTTTCATGTTCAATTTTTCCCATGAATGAGATCTACGGATAAGAACTAGACCTACTTAACATTAACATAGAACCTACTACTAGTGTAGGGTACAGGTTTTTTGATTAGTTCCAGTTCAGATCCATAGTTTTACTTGAAACTGCTTATTAGTTTAAAAAAATGCAAGCTTTATGAATTTTTTCCGTACTTTTAAATTGACAAAATAGCAAAAATAAAAATAGCAGTGGAAAGCACATTTTGTCTACTTTCCAGTGCTATTTTTATTTTTTCAATTGCTATAATTTAAAAGTATGGAAAAAATTCATAAAGTATTACAAGTTTCATAAAATTTTACAGCTTTTCGTAGAAATTCGGGTTTCAACTACGACTGATCAAAAAACCGTACCCTACAGTTGTAGTGCTTTTCATTACCTTTCGAAAAAAGTTTGTTCCAAGTTTCTACGTTAACTTTAAGTGTGTCTAATTGTTATCAGTCCCTGTGGTGTACTGACAGAATGAGCACTATTGACTTGATTGGAGACCCCCATTCACCAAAAAACGTCAAAATTGAAAATGACAAGACTAGGAATGCCCGCGGTTATTCGGATAACCGACCGTATAAAGCTTATCCGAATAAACATTTCGGTTATTCGTATTAGTTTTTTTTTCTTTTTTTTCGAAAAACATATTTTTATTTATATCTCGGCCAGTTTTGAAGATATTTCTACGAAACAAAAAGGCAATGTATAGAAAACATCTGATTTGTCTAAAAAACTTTGTTTCACAGAAATCCGTCAACTAGAAGATCGTCTATGAAGAAAAATCCTTATAGTCGACTATCCGGTCTATGACATAAAATCCTTAACCTGGCGAAAATTGACGTTTTTATTCTTGGCCATTTTATTTTTAAACAATGATAATATTGTAAAACTACAAAAATATTGTAAAACCACTTAAACAATGATAATATTGTAAAACCACTTCAGTGGCTTCGCCAGGTTAAGGATTTTATGTCATAGACCGGATAGCCGACTTCAAGGTCTTTTTCGTCATAGACGATCTTCTAGTACACGGATTTCTGTGAAACAAAGTTTTTTTGATAAATCAGATGATTTCTATAGATCGCCTTTTTGTTTCGTCGAAATATCTTAAAAATTGACCGAGATATTAATAAAAATATTTTTCAAAAAAAAAAAAAAAAAAAAAAAAAAGTCGGTTATTCGAATAATAACCGTATAAACCTTTCGGTTATTCGGTTAAATAAATAACCGAAAACGGGCATCCCTAATTTAATTCTTCAAATTATAAACTTCCATGTCCCATCAAATGTGTTATACTATAGTCTATTGCGCATATACATTTGATAAATGATAATGATCGTTGTTAATAATTTTCAAGTAAATATATAATACTTCCAGCAGTACAGTTTAGAAAACATTATTAATAAATAAGTTTTACACTTTGCTCTTATTCTTCTTGTTCGTTTCTTTTACCTCTCAGCTTGTCCCAGCTCATAATACTGTACGTTTTTAGAAAATTTGAAGAGATTACAATGCTTTTAGTCATGTTCATTTTTAATTCTATAATAGCAATAAGTCATCGGAAGTATTAATAAAAAGAAATATTACTTCTCTTTTAGTGTTTTTGGAAGACAAATTAAACCTATGGGGAATAAATATACATTTTAAAGTAATGCAATTATGGCTATTTAAAAATTCATCATTTATAAACGTATTTATAAGATTTCCAGTATCGTTTTAATTGATATTTAATTCAATCTTCCGTTGTAATTTTCATTATTATAACACAAATCTGATGATGGAAAGAGCCATTAAAATTTATGCGACAGTGTAAAGTCATGTAGACTCATTATTGATTCTTGTTTGTGATGCGATTTATTCTCATCTGGAAATCTTAGTGTTTATTAGAAAGTTGTGATTTATTGACAGAAATTTATATAGCTCTCTCAGCAATTCAATTTTTAAAATCTATGGTAAGAAAGTGTTTTTTTTTTGCGATTTTGTTCTATGGAAAGTCCTATATAATTATATATACTTTATAATGTAGTATACCTGTAAAAAGAGTGCCTGATCCTTGGGCTGATCAATTGATTCATTTCTTTGACTGTCCGCAACTTGACGTTGAAGCTGTAAAGTGATGAAGCGTATATCTCTTCAAGACTTCAACAGTTTCACCAGTTTACCAGTACCGTATTCTTTTTTTTCTTATACTTATTTGGTGATCTGGTTATTGCTATGCGAATTCAGCTTCCACGTCTTGTTCAAGAGTGCAACTATGAAGTGTTGCATACTGTAATCCTACTTTTAAGGTATGCGCCTGTTCAAACTTTATAATAGGCTATACCTTCCGATTTTTTTTAAACCTGAGTAAACTCGGCGACAGAGCGTGTATACGATTTACAAAAGCTTAGAGTTTAAAAGGTAGAGGTACGCCCTACGGCGATACATTTTGAACAGAGCTATTGCACACATGTGACAGGAAATGGATAAAATTCCTACAAATTATTCAATCAATTTTACTTCTAAGATACATTATTCTCTAAATGCTAATAAACAACAAAACAGGAATTGCGAATAGACGTACGCGTAATGTGGGAGTGAATTCGTTTAGAGAATTATCATTCATGACAGCTATAGGGGTTCTTCTTTTAAAAATGGTTTAGGATGCCTTGTCTCCCATGAAATACTGCTGTTTTTAATCATGTGATACATTATTAACAACGATTTTATCTTTCATTGAAGATGCTAATAAAAACTGGTAAACCCTGCGTTGTAACGTCCATATTTAATATCCTATCATCTGAATAAGGGAAGCCATATTATGACTTCTTAAGTTCTTATTAGACGCTTATCTTCATTTTTGTATTGCGCACTGCACATCAGTCATCTAGAAAGTTTATTGTTATAAATCTTGATATTTATTTAATACAGAAGGATTAATTTCACAGATCTTTTATCATGGGCGATTCATGCGGACAGCATGAGCGTCGGCATTGGAAAGCAAACCGGACATTATTTTGCCCCTAGCTCCTGGATTTTAGATTGAACCAAAATATTTAAAAATAACAGCAAGAAAAAGAGGTTAAATACTACAACCTCAAAAAAGTCGCAAAAACTACATCTAATCACAAAATGTAGAAAATTCCGCACTCGCTCCCCTCTGGCTTAAATAAATTGCTTTAAAATTCATACTGAAAAACATATTGATTTCACCTGCAAAGTTCCCTGCCAGTGCCCTTGGTGGACACTGGACAGTGTTGCATTTGACAGCATGCAATACATAAATTCCATTAGTTTTTAGTTCACAGGTCGTACTTCACGTAGTAACGGCCTGTGGGTTATTGCAGACGTCCTGTAACATAATTATGTGCGTACAGTCAGTTATATGTATGTGATTTTACCGTAAAAATTAACGGAAATAGATTCAACTTGGCAGGACATAATAACTCGTTTTGTAGATTTTTAAGTAAATTTAAGATTGAAGGAACTCGTATTCAACTAAAGGAGAGTGACTTTAATGTTCCTGGGATTATTTTACATAAGTGTAGATTTGTTTTTTAAAATCACGTATTTATTGTATTGTCTAATTTTAACTCAATGTAGGAAAAACACGGTCCTCATGACAAGAAATACCTTTGATATTTCGAACAAATAAAGAAACAGAAAATTCCATTTTTAAAAGGAATTTTCAAGTTGCACCTTTTTCATGAAATCATCATTTATTTCCTTTCCAACCCACTTCCTACATCTTGAAGATGTTGTTGCTTTTATGTAGAAATTAACTATTTGTAATACACATGCATTAAGTATTATTACAAACATTTTCCATCTTATGATTCCCTAAGTGATTCTTTCTATTCTTCCCCCTCCCCTACCACCATGCAGCAGTATACACGTAGCAACGGGGAGAGTTCTTTTGTATATTGTTCAGGATGAAGAGAGGGGGAAAAAGAGAGATGAAGTAGATGCGAAGAGCAAAATTGTAAAATGCGGAAAGTGTGCTGTTTACGAGGGAAGTTCAAAAAGGAATTCGTACATGAACTATTAATACATCACGTGTGTATACAGGTGAATTTTTCTTAGTAGCCTACCGATAATCTTTCAATTCATCAATTTATTCTAGTATTTTAGAATGATGAAATTACCACATTCATTGCATTTTAAAGTGATGTGTTAACCGTTAACCCAACCAAAAAATGGGCTAAAAAGATGTGTCTTCTCTCCAAAATGTTGGTCACGAGTAGCAAGTATTCATCTTTCAACCAATTGCGATCTGCCTTCACATCCACGAAATTGTTTGTGAATTTATTTCCAATCATGTACGTTCGTAGCAAGTTTATAACCAATGAAATATGCTGATGCTCATGAAAATGGGTATAGGGATTTAGGGAATAATAATGCCGTGTGATTTATAGATCTCCCACCCAGAAACGGCTTAAAGCCTTAAACTATACCTTTAAATTGCATCCCAATTAGCAGTGTCATCGTACCTTAAAATATTGAAATTCGCTCGTCCATAAAAGAATGAATTACTGTACAGCTCTCTGTATAGGTAAGTATTAGAAACATTTATTTAAAGCAACAACTAATATTAGTTATGCATTTTAAAACACCATTGGCATTTCCCTTCGATTCAAGAAAATAAAAGCTGGTTAAAATCAGGATTGGAAAATATCGTGATTTTATTTCTTATTTTTTTTAAATGTATTTGTTCCCAAGTCTAAAGTATCAAATCACATTTATAACTAGGGGAGGCCAGATCCTGCACTATAACAAGTGCAGGAAGGAGTTCTGGGATACCCTATGATCTTTAAAATGAAGAAGGTAGATTCTTTGCTTATGTTAGATAGTAGATAACCCAACAGCAACAGTCAGCTGTGGTGGCACAGACGCAGTCAGTTGATTCTTTGCTTATGTAATAGATTATAATTCTCGTCAGGAATAAGGTATTGCGAGTGATCTTTTTATTGACAATTGACATAGTTACTGCTGAGCATAATTGATGTATTACATATACCTTTCTTGACCTACCGTACCACTGAAAACAGTGTGTATCCATAGGTTCATTAAGTTGGCGATGTTTATATTTAGCTTGGATATACGATTAATTAGTGTACTGTATAATCTATCGGTATTGTGCCATTGTTGAGGTTCATATAATTATGATGAATTGGGATAATCAACAACGTTCTCAGTATTTTCTTCCAATTAATAAGAAAGAAATAACAAGAAACATTCCTAGACAATCCTTTGATCCTGTACTGAATTACCTTGGTTGTTACGATCAACTGCGCAACTTAATACTGTACTGTACAAGTCGTATATTTATAGGCTTTATATGACAGCACGGTACTTTGTACAGTACTGATAATATTAGTTTGTAAAATACATGTTGACTTGACTTTGTTTGGAATTGTTCCTTATTTCCTTTTTTTATACTTAGGCCTAGTTTATTATTGCTAATAAAAAAAAGGAAGCAATATTGTTGAGATTCCAGAGCATTGCTGTTTCAGAGCTTCTCACCCACTACGTCGGATCGGATCGGAACGGAAACGAACAAAATATATCACTGACATGTATTTCTATGGATGAAGGACCGCACATCACGTCGGCTTGGTGTGCGGCTAATAGCTTTAAAGTTGTTTTTTCTTTTGAAACGTTTCTCTACAATTAACTTATACAATTACAAGGAATGCACCGGTATGTTATTTGTACGATTATTTTAGGGGATAAACCGAAAACGTGTTACAAAATGTTGTTGTAATATTTTAGAGTTTTAGTGTTATGTTCAACATCCAAGATTGCCAGATGAGCCATGAAGAAGCGAAACCGCGGTCGCAAGCCGTACCCATCCAGACGCCGCATCCAGATCCATGTCGTTATAAATCTCCCAATTATTTAGGCGAAAGTAGAGCCCCAAGTACACACGGGGCCAGTGATGGAACAGGTCACGAATTTTTGACCCGATGACCCGGAACCCATTTGATCCGGTGACCCGGATTGATCTTGTGGCTTTAACAGTTTCACCAGCTATATAGGTGGTTGTTGTATTTCTGTACTGATAATCGCACCCCAGAATTGCCAAGGAATTGGATTGAAAAGAAGCCGGAACGCACGCAGAATGCATACATTACCTTAGGGGCGGCCGAACCTGAAAAAAAGTATGGAATGGAGAAAACAAACATAAAATGAAAAAGTTGAAAAAAACTCGTAAAAACAGTAAAAATATCGTAATTTCGACTAAAAGAACTTCCCGGGTCAAAATCGGGTCACACGGACTGATCCTGTGGCCCGGCAACCCGGGGGAAATTTGATCCGAAAGTGACCCCTTCCATCACTGCACGGGTCTACCAGGATCCTGTATTACTCTAAACTAATTAGTGCAAATATTTCCTGTAAAATATACATTAACTGTTCAGATAGTTGTATTTCAGGGGTTCTGATTATTTGTGATTATACTAGTATATTTTAA